>JAVJAQ010005700.1:0-15090 GCA_032362365.1 Zygogramma bicolorata | reverse complement strand
CGTTAGCGCTTTGAATATCGTAAATTTGATTGGAAAAGAATCAAAATGAAAATTGTTTATTCTTCATGGTCAATGTGATCAAATTATAGCAAGAACATGCAAAATGTTCTGTTTCATTTACTTCGTCTCCAGTTATCGGCATGATTTGATTTCTTGGTGCTTCAATATCCCCAAACACAGCATAATTCCGTTCAATTCTTCTGAATTTTCTTCATTCATTCATATGCGGTGAATTTGGATAAAGTTCATTGAATTTTCTGATGCATGTTCTCGAAACAATTCTTTGGCACTCACCGTGAATATAAAACAAATTTGAAATATTTACATTTGAATATGCATTAATATCCATTTTCAATACTTTCTTCTGACAGAAACACTATGAAAATCACTGCTTGTCAAACTTAAAGTTCGTTTGGCCATGAAGCATAATCAATTTCATCAAAACTTCATTTGAATTGTTTTTGCCTTCCATTTTGATTCTTTTCTAATCAAACATGATTTGAATTATTATTGCCTTTCATTTTGATTCTTTTCTAATCAAATTTACGTTGATGACGTTTCATTATTGATGCATTAATTGTCGAATTTTCATAATGACATGTTCCATGACATTTCATAGCCACCTAATACAAAATATGTCAAAAGAATACAATTTTTATAGAAACTTGCATTTATTTCGGAAACCGGACTATTTAGGTATAGGGACATGACACATCATTTGAAAGGAACTTCAATTGTCTTTCAGGATTTTCGATGATATACAGAATGTTCCATTTGAAAAAATGCACTATTCACCAGTTTTGTATGTATCGGTAAAATCACAAATTTTGAACGACCCTGTATAATGGAGAAATAATTTCCTTAGACACAACTAATACACAGGGCATTGTCAAACTACATTCGAAATTTCAACTGTCTTCGAATCCAAATTCGCAGCGCTGAAAATATTTCATATCGATAGAACAGAAATAATTACCCAAGAATTCAAATTTTTGTAATAATCCTATGTCCCGTTTTCCAGAAATGTCTAATAGGCCATTGAGTTTGGGACACCCTGTATATATATATATATATATATATATATATGTATAAGACGGCTCGTGAAAGATTATTGTAATTTCCCTATGGTATTTTACGAAGGAATATAAAAGACATTTCTGTTTTTACTACATAGGGCAAACGACTAATGGATACGAAGTTACGCAAAAGTATTGAGCAATTGAAGGAGCAGCAGGTGAGCAGTAGTGAGGAAGACACAAACAATTCTTTGGCCCCTGACAGCACAAAAAAATGTGAATCTAGGCAAAAGAAAAAAAGAGGAAGAATGCTGAAAAAAAAGAAAGCAAGCGTCATCTGTATGAGTGATAATGATTCCAAGAGTAACGCTGCCCCAAAATCGATGAAGCCCGTTGCCACAAAAAAGAAAAATAACGAAATTGTTAGACATCCAGAAAATAAAAATAGTAAGTGCATTTCTGCTTGTGAGAACTCAATATTCAGCTCATTAATTCAGGTTGGAGTTAAGTTCATTTTTCATTTTTTTAATATCACACTTAACTTTCTTCTCTTCTTCAGTGAGAATAATTGTAACATTCTCTCAAAGATAGGAGATGCTACGCAGATGAAACTTTTTTCTTGGCAGTAAATCTGAAGGTTATGAAACTTTCAATAGAATGATCCTCTTCCAGATATTTGAACTGAAGAATTCCAAAATATTGGTAGTTCGACTCGTTGCTATTTCTTTAAAAGAAACACACTTTTCAAATTTGCCAACTCTGGATAATGCAGATGCTCTCTATTTCCAATAATTCCTTGGATGCGATAATTGATACCCCAGCAAAACAAGGGTAACATTCATTTAGACTTGCTGATTCATAAACTGATTATCAAAACGTCAAGTCGACTTTTCTTCGTAAGTTTTTGGGTTGCTAACCTATCACAATCTGAAAAGCTAAGTATTTTAATATTGAAATCAGTTCTGGTGAAAAATATTTCACACGCCAATTCAGTCATTGTGATAATGTATAATAGAATTTGTTTTTATACGATTGCATGTGACATCTGCATCTATTGTCGTGATCACTGTATATTTTTTTTTTTTTTCAGAAAGACTCCTGGCCGGGATGGATGTGGCTGAGATACAATTGAATAGTGTGAGACAATCAAGACGATTGGCACAATTAAAGATCAAGGAGCAGGTAGAGCAGAAGAAAACTGAAACTGTAGCAAAAGACGAGAGGGAAGGAAAAAAGGAAAAGGTACTTTAAATTCAAGGAATGGCTGATAAAAAAAGATTTTACCAATGAAGGAAATTATTAACCTTATCAATATTTCCGATTGGGAATCTGATAAACAAATATTTTCTTGATGAATTTTCTGGAGGACGGGCGGGAAGCGAGACAGCAGAGCCGCGGGGGGGGAAGAGGGACAAAGAGAGAGCACAGTCAAGCATGGACCGAATTTTCATGATCAGATAGAATGATGTATGTGTTCCCTACCCCAGTCTCCTGTCCTTTCCTAATAAATTGAAACGTCGTTATCGTACTGAGGGAGAGTGCTTGAGGAAACTTCACAAACATAGTATTTTTTGCTATATTGCATAGGACAGAACATTTTTATGAGATATTCTTAGTGTTTGCGTAATGAATATTCAGCCCATACCGTGATATTCAATCACGGAATTTGGAAAAGTGAGAGTCTTGATAGGGTTGTCGGAAGTAGGGGACATCATTTGTAATTTTTTATTTTAAATAAAGAAAGTTGTCCACCTAAGTAACTATAATGCTTCCTATTGGAAATAATGTTCGTCGAAATAATGAAAAACTCCGCCAGAACCGAGCATCGATTGAAATGAGGGGAGTTATCAGAGACTTTCACAGCCCCTCTTTGCTTGCCAACAATTGATACAAGCCTCATATCACAGAACACCGTAATATAAGAGGCATCGCAAAAATTCAAAAGTTGTTGCTTTGCGTTCTTGTGCTACTGATGCATATCAGCGAGGACTTGAGAAAGATGAAATTTCGGCAATGAGTCAAACATCAGTACATTTGTCTATTCATGAAGTCAGAGATATTATATCTGAACATCTGGTTGTTAGATCCATTGAATTTCCAACAGAGAGAGGAACAAGGAATGCTTATAAAGTTCAATTTTATTAGAAATTTGGATTTCCATTAACAATAGGGGCTATTGATGGTACCGATGTAGAAATTTCGAAATCTGTAGAGGATGAACAAAATAAAATAAAAACATTCGACTTAGTCAATGGGCATATTTGAAGACTGGCACCTGTTAGGAAACAAGTACTCCAACGTCATTTTATCCGCCCGATGCCACTGCAGGTTTTTTCATAAAAGAAAAACCTTTTTGGTATGTTCATTCATATATATATATATATATATATATATATATATATATATATATATATATATATATATATATGTATGCACTTTTGTTGACAACAAGCCTAGCGAATGCTTTCGGAATTTTCATCCGAAAGTCGGATAAGGTTCCATTTGGAACCACAAATCTGCAATCCATATATATATATATATATATATATATATATATGTTAGTGTGTGTAATCAACAAAATGAATGAAATACTAACGGCATTCAGACAAATCATAATAATTTGAGATGAATGACTTCCGAAATTTGCGATGGAGAACTCAGGGTCTTCGATAACTCAGTGGTACAGCATCCGCCTAGAGAACGGAAGGTCGTGGGTTCGAATCCTGCTTGAAGAAGTTTATTTCATTCATTTTATATATATATATATATATATATATATATATATATATATATATATATATATATATTTATATATATATATATATATATATATATGAGAGAGAGAAACTTGAATCCCGGATGCAGGTCACGCAGAAGCCTGAATAATGGCTCCGAAGTGGGAGCCAAAACGTCGACAAAATAACTATTCTGAAGGAATAGGACTAAGGCTGTCCCGAAAGCAGCTTGAATTCGACCTCACGCATGAAGAAGAGTGATAAAGATTTTTCCTGCTTTCTAATACTCTGAAATATAATAGATCTTTGTAAATGAAATGATTGTAAGCACTATATTAGCAACAAATAGTGACTGCCAAGATATCAGTATTCTTTTGTATGGCATTTCGGCCGAGATTATGATATACGTTAAATGGTAAAAATATATACAAATAGTATATCATAAACCAAGGGTAAAATAGAATGTTAATGATAAAAAATCATAATATCACAGCTTATCCAATCCATCTTGGCACAGAACTAATAACGTATATGCCCAGCAATACTTGTGAAGTATACTCAGCTGAAAAAACACTTAGTTTATGTGTTCACTGTATTGAAATTTATTTCTAGAAAGTTCTTTTTTTTCCATCATGGTTCACACTACCAGTGTGCAACTAGAAAAGTTTCAGAGTTTGTGCCAAGATGGATTGGATGAGCTGTACATGTCAATATTTATTATATATTTTTTTATTTTCGACAAAAAGGAGCACATTCTCAATGCTAGAGCTTAATCGTCGCTATCAGTATCGCTATCACCTAAGTACACGTCTTCTGAAACGCTTTCAATATTCTCTGAATTACGATTTTCATCCTGAAGTTCTGATATCTATCCTACTAGGATCTAGGCAGAGAAATTATGCCCCTACCGCGGATGAAATCGTGAGAAACCCTTATCGAATATACGACAGCGCCGTAGACCGCTAGACCACCGCCTGACCGAATAGTGTTCATATTGGTGCTGGTCAAAACTGCACTTCAATATTAATGAAAGTGATACTAAAATATAGAAAAACAATACCATGTACTTTATTACATAGCATATATTGATAGATTTGTTATTTTTACCGTATATAAGTTTTCAAAAAAAGGTTCATTGAATGGGTACGATAAAAAAACATTTGTTCCATATGGGAATGAGGTGCCTTCTCTCCCTTGGATGTTTAATGCCCAACGCGAAGTAAACTACATCTTGCGGGAGGAAACAATAACATTTTCCTCCCTAGTAATACAAATAGGTTGTTTGCAATGAGTTTCTGAAAGAGGTTTTTCCGATAACCAGCTGACTCCCCCCTATGAAAGTAGAAACTTGTGCGAGCTTAGAATATAACGGGGTGTCAACTTTTAACGTGTGAAATTTGTGTGTCAGCAGTGCGATAAGTTACCACCCCTAATAAAACTGGTAGAAGAATTAAAAATAACAATCGCCGGATTGAAAGAAGAAATTAATCAGTTGAAAAGCAACCAATCCAATTCTTCAGAAGAATGTGTTCTCATGCAAAGAGTTATAACAGAAATTAATGAAAGAGAAAGAAGAGCATGTAATATTGTTATTTATAACCTAGAAGACGATGGCAGCGAGTCTTTAGAATCAAAAGTTTCGAAAATTATCAAAACTGCTAATAAAGACATCAACTGTGCAAATCTGAAAGTAGAGAAGCTAGGACAGCCTATAGTAGGAAAAAGTCAACCTATCAAAGTTCATCTGAATTCGAAAAACGAGCCATTAAGTATTGTCAGAAATTGGAAGATTTTGAAACAACAATACAACGGAATTAACGTGGCTCTTGACCAGACTGTACACCAAAGAAATTACTTTAGGATAAAAAAGAAAGAAGCAGATCTTCGAAATTCTAATGGGGAAAACGTTTACATCAAATATTACAATGGCGTGCCATTCATCAAAAAGAAGCTAGATTAATCGACAATATCCATATCGCTTTTGATTTTATGATTTGTACCGTTTCTTTTCCTCAATTCTTTCTGAACTTGTATTGTTTTCATATGATACCTATTTTTATATTGTCATAGTTTTTTCTCTTTAAAATGGTTTTCGAAATCCTAAATTTGAACATAAGATCCATAGTACCCAAAATGGCTCAGTTTAGGAAACTTGTTGAATTTTCGAATTACGATATAATTATTTTAACTGAGTCCTGGCTCGGTCCTAACATAGATAATACTTTGATTAGCTTAGACAACTACAATATAGCAAGAAAGGATAGAAATTCCCGAGGTGGAGGCCTAATTATCTATGTTAGGAGCAGCTATAGATTTCAAATATTAAAGGAATTACCAATAAGTAATACTGAACAACTATGGATTTCAGTCACTAACAAGAAAGAAAAAGTTTGCATAGGGGCAGTCTATCGTTCACCATCGTTTTCGGTCGTAGAGTTCTTGGATGCTTTAGAAGAATGTCTCATAAATTTGATGCCGTTATATGATAATCTGATTTTTGCAGGAGATGTGAATATAAACTTCTTGAATCCTACAACTAACGCTGCAGGAAAATTGCAAACAATATTAGACAACTTTGAGCTTAAGCAAACCGTCAACGCAGCTACACGAGTCACTAAAAATTCGGCATCTCTCATAGATCTCATTATATGTTCGAATCATTTGTCTGTCCTAGAAACAAATGTCAAAAAAACAAATCTCTCTGATCACTGCCTGGTAAAATGTGATATTGATTTCAATATTGCACCTAAAAAACCAGTTTATTATACATACCGCTGTTTTAAAAATTTCAATCAGAATGAATTTTATCATGAACTCCTCAATTCATCACTTTATCTCATTCTTATAACTCCTGACATAGACGAAAAAGTTCAAATCTTTAATAATACTCTACTCTCACTATTCGATAAATACGCTCCAACAAGAACAATCAGAATAACAAAACCTGCAGCCCCCTGGATAACCGATAACCTGAAACTCGCTATGTTAGAAAGAGACAAAGCTCTCAAGAAATATAAAAAAACAAGAAACATCGATGATTGGAATAATTATAAAGGTATTCGCAACTACGTTAATATCGCAGTAAAGACGGAAAAAAAAGCCTATTTACAACATAGAATACAAACAGGAAATATAAAGTCAATGTGGAAAGATCTGAGTGAGATGGGGATTCATAGAAAAAAAAGTAAAAAATACCTTCCTGATAATCTTTCCGATCCAAACTCAATAAATGAATATTTTACTTCAACTGTTTCCAGGGACCCGAACCCAAACTTGCTCGCTCATTACATGAACACATATTTGCCAAGAGTCCCCAAATTTGATTTTGTTCTCACAACACATGCCGAAATATGTTGCATATTGAACTCAATAAAATCTAATGCCACCGGAGCAGATGGACTAAATATAAAATTGCTTTTACACTGCTGTCCACTGATAATTGAATTCATTGTACACATTATCAACTCTTGCCTGTTAGAGCACAAATTTCCAAAAGAATGGAAAATATCTCATGTTATTCCGTTTCCAAAAAAAGATGCACCACAAGACTATAAAGATCTCCGTCCAATCAGTATTCTCAGCGTACTATCAAAAGTTCTGGAAAAAGTCATAGAAAAGCAATTACACCAGCATTTAGATGACTCCCTAATTTTGCCTGAAATCCAGTCAGGATTTAGAAAGAATCATGGATGTGTCACAGCTTTACTAAAAGTAACTGATGACATATTCACAGCTACTGATACGGGACACCTAACAGCCCTAATTCTTCTTGATTACACGAAGGCCTTTGATACCATCAATCACCAGCTTCTGTTAGCTATCCTGAAACACATAGGGTTGAGTGAAAACGCGAGACTTCTCATGAATAATTATCTATCAAATAGAATACAGATGGTTAAAATCGATGAACACATATCAAATCCATTACCTCTGAGATGTGGTGTACCGCAAGGAACAATCCTAGGACCTATGCTCTTCTCCGTGTACACATCATTCCTGAAGAATAAGGTATCCTACTGCACATCACATTTTTACGCAGATGATACACAACTGTATATCTCATTCAAACCAGAACATACAAAAATAGCCATTGATCATATCAATCAGGATATTCACGACCTTGTTACATTATCCAACGATCACTGCTTACATATTAATCCAACAAAATCTTCAGTGTTACTATTCGGATCGAAATCAAACCGCAGTAGAGCTCTTCAAGATTTCAAAATTAAAATAAATAACGAAGACTTACAAGTAGTTGATACTGCTAAAAATCTCGGATTACTTATGGACACCCATATGCGTTTCAGTGCCCATGTGAATCATCTTATCCAAAAATCATTTGCAAAATTAAAAATGTTGTTCGGTTCCCGACACATTTTAAATAAAAAGACCAAAGTAATTTTAACGGAATCCTTGGTACTATCACAGTTAAACTTCGCTGATATTATCTATGGACCTTGTCTGACAATCGCAGACGCCAGTCGCTTGCAGAAAATTCAAAACTGCTGCGTTAGACTCATTCATGGACTGAGACGATACTCTCATGTGTCACCCAAATTAAAAGAGCTCGGATGGCTGAAATTAATAGATAGGAGACTTCTTCATTGTGCCTGTTTTTATCGAAAACTCTTGCTGATCAAAACACCTCCTTACCTTTACGATAAAGTAAGTCTGAGAAAAGAAGTTCACAATATTAACGTCCGAAACAAAAATCAGATTAATATACCTAAACACAGTACAGCTGTTTTCAAACGATCCTTCTCTTACAATATTGCGAAAGTTCTCAACTCAATTCCATTCAGCCACAATGATTTGTCACTGCGAAAATTCAAAAAACTACTTTGCAAACATCTTCTTGATGCTTATATTTGATTTTGTTTTCATTTTTGTGGAATTAAACTACAGAAAACTTGCACACCAGCAACTATTCGTTTATTTAGGTTAAGTTAGATAAGTTAGTTTAGGGATTGACCTCACTGGGTACTGTGTTACCAAGTGAGTTAATCATTAGGTTAGAAGGTTAAGTGGTAGAACAGGACCTCACTTTGGCCAACATCGTGAGCTACTGAACTTCGCCTCTTAGGAAAATATCTTTTCTCACTCGATATTCATTACTGTCCTCGAAATTGCGAAGAAATTATGTAGAGAATTTATTATCCTAATAAAGTCTATTATTATTATTATTATTATTATTATTATTATTCTGTTTCAGCTTTGCTCTTATCGCAATTGAGATCACAGCAAGGCCATATCGAATGCAAGTGATGATATATGATGATAGTTCAGGCAGATAGGTCTCTAGATGGAGCCAGAACCGAAATAGAGACGGATATAAATGGAAAGTGTAGTGAAAGGATCCCTAAAGCCTTCTACTCGAGCTCCAGAGAGGAACTGAACGACGGTATCGTGGTAGAAAGAGATCTTATGACCTTTCAAACACCGAAGTCATGTCTGACTCCAATATGAAAGACAGACAATCGAAATTGACAAAGTTAGATTGATTATTCTGTTTCAGCTTTGCTCTTATCGCAATTGAGATCACAGCAAGGCCATATCGAATGCAAGTGATGATATATGATGATAGTTCAGGCAGATAGGTCTCTAGATGGAGCCAGAACCGAAATAGAGACGGATTTAAATGGAAAGTGTAGTGAAAGGATCCCTAAAGCCTTCTACTCGAGCTCCAGAGAGGAACTGAACGACGGTATCGTGGTAGAAAGAGATCTTATGACCTTTCAAACACCGAAGTCATGTCTGACTCCAATATGAAAGACAGACAATCGAATATGACAAAGTTAGATTGATTATTCTGTTTCAGCTTTGCTCTCATCGCAATTGAGATCACAGCAAGGCCATATCGAATGCAAGTGATGATATATGATGATAGTTCAGGCAGATAGGTCTCTAGATGGAGCCAGAACCGAAATAGAGACGGATTTAAATGGAAAGTGTAGTGAAAGGATCCCTAAAGCCTTCTACTCGAGCTCCAGAGAGGAACTGAACGACGGTATCGTGATAGAAAGAGATCTTATGACCTTTCACACAGCGAAGTCATATCTGACTCCAATATGAAAGACAGACAATCGAAAATGACAAAGTTAGATTGATTATTCTGTTTCAGCTTTGCTCTTATCGCAATTGAGATCACAGCAAGGCCATATCGAATGCAAGTGATGATATATGATGATAGTTCAGGCAGATAGGTCTCTAGATGGAGCCAGAACCGAAATAGAGACGGATTTGAATGGAAAGTGTAGTGAAAGGATCCCTAAA
Organism: Zygogramma bicolorata; assembly: GCA_032362365.1. Classification (NCBI taxonomy): domain Eukaryota; kingdom Metazoa; phylum Arthropoda; class Insecta; order Coleoptera; family Chrysomelidae; genus Zygogramma; species Zygogramma bicolorata. The sequence goes on along the minus strand of JAVJAQ010005700.1, from coordinate 5,063 downwards.
GCCTTCTACTCGAGCTCCAGAGAGGAACTGAACGACGGTATCGTGGTAGAAAGAGATCTTATGACCTTTCAAACACCGAAGTCATGTCTGACTCCAATATGAAAGACAGACAATCGAAAATGACAAAGTTAGATTGATTATTCTGTTTCAGCTTTGCTCTTATCGCAATTGAGATCACAGCAAGGCCATATCGAATGCAAGTGATGATATATGATGATAGTTCAGGCAGATAGGTCTCTAGATGGAGCCAGAACCGAAATAGAGACGGATTTGAATGGAAAGTGTAGTGAAAGGATCCCTAAAGCCTTCTACTCGAGCTCCAGAGAGGAACTGAACGACGGTATCGTGGTAGAAAGAGATCTTATGACCTTTCAAACACCGAAGTCATGTCTGACTCCAATATGAAAGACAGACAATCGAAAATGACAAAGTTAGATTGATTATTCTGTTTCAGCTTTGCTCTTATCGCAATTGAGATCACAGCAAGGCCATATCGAATGCAAGTGATGATATATGATGATAGTTCAGGCAGATAGGTCTCTAGATGGAGCCAGAACCGAAATAGAGACGGATTTAAATGGAAAGTGTAGTGAAAGGATCCCTAAAGCCTTCTACTCGAGCTCCAGAGAGGAACTGAACGACGGTATCGTGGTAGAAAGAGATCTTATGACCTTTCAAACACCGAAGTCATGTCTGACTCCAATATGAAAGACAGACAATCGAAAATGACAAAGTTAGATTGATTATTCTGTTTCAGCTTTGCTCTTATCGCAATTGAGATCACAGCAAGGCCATATCGAATGCAAGTGATGATATATGATGATAGTTCAGGCAGATAGGTCTCTAGATGGAGCCAGAACCGAAATAGAGACGGATTTAAATGGAAAGTGTAGTGAAAGGATCCCTAAAGCCTTCTACTCGAGCTCCAGAGAGGAACTGAACGACGGTATCGTGGTAGAAAGAGATCTTATGACCTTTCAAACACCGAAGTCATGTCTGACTCCAATATGAAAGACAGACAATCGAATATGACAAAGTTAGATTGATTATTCTGTTTCAGCTTTGCTCTTATCGCAATTGAGATCACAGCAAGGCCATATCGAATGCAAGTGATGATATATGATGATAGTTCAGGCAGATAGGTCTCTAGATGGAGCCAGAACCGAAATAGAGACGGATTTGAATGGAAAGTGTAGTGAAAGGATCCCTAAAGCCTTCTACTCGAGCTCCAGAGAGGAACTGAACGACGGTATCGTGGTAGAAAGAGATCTTATGACCTTTCAAACACCGAAGTCATGTCTGACTCCAATATGAAAGACAGACAATCGAATATGACAAAGTTAGATTGATTATTCTGTTTCAGCTTTGCTCTTATCGCAATTGAGATCACAGCAAGGCCATATCGAATGCAAGTGATGATATATGATGATAGTTCAGGCAGATAGGTCTCTAGATGGAGCCAGAACCGAAATAGAGACGGATTTAAATGGAAAGTGTAGTGAAAGGATCCCTAAAGCCTTCTACTCGAGCTCCAGAGAGGAACTGAACGACGGTATCGTGGTAGAAAGAGATCTTATGACCTTTCAAACACCGAAGTCATGTCTGACTCCAATATGAAAGACAGACAATCGAAAATGACAAAGTTAGATTGATTATTCTGTTTCAGCTTTGCTCTTATCGCAATTGAGATCACAGCAAGGCCATATCGAATGCAAGTGATGATATATGATGATAGTTCAGGCAGATAGGTCTCTAGATGGAGCCAGAACCGAAATAGAGACGGATTTAAATGGAAAGTGTAGTGAAAGGATCCCTAAAGCCTTCTACTCGAGCTCCAGAGAGGAACTGAACGACGGTATCGTGGTAGAAAGAGATCTTATGACCTTTCAAACACCGAAGTCATGTCTGACTCCAATATGAAAGACAGACAATCGAATATGACAAAGTTAGATTGATTATTCTGTTTCAGCTTTGCTCTTATCGCAATTGAGATCACAGCAAGGCCATATCGAATGCAAGTGATGATATATGATGATAGTTCAGGCAGATAGGTCTCTAGATGGAGCCAGAACCGAAATAGAGACGGATTTAAATGGAAAGTGTAGTGAAAGGATCCCTAAAGCCTTCTACTCGAGCTCCAGAGAGGAACTGAACGACGGTATCGTGGTAGAAAGAGATCTTATGACCTTTCAAACACCGAAGTCATGTCTGACTCCAATATGAAAGACAGACAATCGAAAATGACAAAGTTAGATTGATTATTCTGTTTCAGCTTTGCTCTTATCGCAATTGAGATCACAGCAAGGCCATATCGAATGCAAGTGATGATATATGATGATAGTTCAGGCAGATAGGTCTCTAGATGGAGCCAGAACCGAAATAGAGACGGATTTAAATGGAAAGTGTAGTGAAAGGATCCCTAAAGCCTTCTACTCGAGCTCCAGAGAGGAACTGAACGACGGTATCGTGGTAGAAAGAGATCTTATGACCTTTCAAACACCGAAGTCATGTCTGACTCCAATATGAAAGACAGACAATCGAAAATGACAAAGTTAGATTGATTATTCTGTTTCAGCTTTGCTCTTATCGCAATTGAGATCACAGCAAGGCCATATCGAATGCAAGTGATGATATATGATGATAGTTCAGGCAGATAGGTCTCTAGATGGAGCCAGAACCGAAATAGAGACGGATATAAATGGAAAGTGTGGTGAAAGGATCCCTAAAGCCTTCTACTCGAGCTCCAGAGAGGAACTGAACGACGGTATCGTGGTAGAAAGAGATCTTATGACCTTTCAAACACCGAAGTCATGTCTGACTCCAATATGAAAGACAGACAATCGAAAATGACAAAGTTAGATTGATTATTCTGTTTCAGCTTTGCTCTTATCGCAATTGAGATCACAGCAAGGCCATATCGAATGCAAGTGATGATATATGATGATAGTTCAGGCAGATAGGTCTCTAGATGGAGCCAGAACCGAAATAGAGACGGATTTAAATGGAAAGTGTAGTGAAAGGATCCCTAAAGCCTTCTACTCGAGCTCCAGAGAGGAACTGAACGACGGTATCGTGGTAGAAAGAGATCTTATGACCTTTCAAACACCGAAGTCATGTCTGACTCCAATATGAAAGACAGACAATCGAATATGACAAAGTTAGATTGATTATTCTGTTTCAGCTTTGCTCTTATCGCAATTGAGATCACAGCAAGGCCATATCGAATGCAAGTGATGATATATGATGATAGTTCAGGCAGATAGGTCTCTAGATGGAGCCAGAACCGAAATAGAGACGGATTTAAATGGAAAGTGTAGTGAAAGGATCCCTAAAGCCTTCTACTCGAGCTCCAGAGAGGAACTGAACGACGGTATCGTGGTAGAAAGAGATCTTATGACCTTTCAAACACCGAAGTCATGTCTGACTCCAATATGAAAGACAGACAATCGAAAATGACAAAGTTAGATTGATTATTCTGTTTCAGCTTTGCTCTTATCGCAATTGAGATCACAGCAAGGCCATATCGAATGCAAGTGATGATATATGATGATAGTTCAGGCAGATAGGTCTCTAGATGGAGCCAGAACCGAAATAGAGACGGATTTAAATGGAAAGTGTAGTGAAAGGATCCCTAAAGCCTTCTACTCGAGCTCCAGAGAGGAACTGAACGACGGTATCGTGGTAGAAAGAGATCTTATGACCTTTCAAACACCGAAGTCATGTCTGACTCCAATATGAAAGACAGACAATCGAAAATGACAAAGTTAGATTGATTATTCTGTTTCAGCTTTGCTCTTATCGCAATTGAGATCACAGCAAGGCCATATCGAATGCAAGTGATGATATATGATGATAGTTCAGGCAGATAGGTCTCTAGATGGAGCCAGAACCGAAATAGAGACGGATATAAATGGAAAGTGTGGTGAAAGGATCCCTAAAGCCTTCTACTCGAGCTCCAGAGAGGAACTGAACGACGGTATCGTGGTAGAAAGAGATCTTATGACCTTTCAAACACCGAAGTCATGTCTGACTCCAATATGAAAGACAGACAATCGAAAATGACAAAGTTAGATTGATTATTCTGTTTCAGCTTTGCTCTTATCGCAATTGAGATCACAGCAAGGCCATATCGAATGCAAGTGATGATATATGATGATAGTTCAGGCAGATAGGTCTCTAGATGGAGCCAGAACCGAAATAGAGACGGATTTAAATGGAAAGTGTAGTGAAAGGATCCCTAAAGCCTTCTACTCGAGCTCCAGAGAGGAACTGAACGACGGTATCGTGGTAGAAAGAGATCTTATGACCTTTCAAACACCGAAGTCATGTCTGACTCCAATATGAAAGACAGACAATCGAAAATGACAAAGTTAGATTGATTATTCTGTTTCAGCTTTGCTCTTATCGCAATTGAGATCACAGCAAGGCCATATCGAATGCAAGTGATGATATATGATGATAGTTCAGGCAGATAGGTCTCTAGATGGAGCCAGAACCGAAATAGAGACGGATTTAAATGGAAAGTGTAGTGAAAGGATCCCTAAAGCCTTCTACTCGAGCTCCAGAGAGGAACTGAACGACGGTATCGTGGTAGAAAGAGATCTTATGACCTTTCAAACACCGAAGTCATGTCTGACTCCAATATGAAAGACAGACAATCGAAAATGACAAAGTTAGATTGATTATTCTGTTTCAGCTTTGCTCTTATCGCAATTGAGATCACAGCAAGGCCATATCGAATGCAAGTGATGATATATGATGATAGTTCAGGCAGATAGGTCTCTAGATGGAGCCAGAACCGAAATAGAGACGGATTTAAATGGAAAGTGTAGTGAAAGGATCCCTAAAGCCTTCTACTCGAGCTCCAGAGAGGAACTGAACGACGGTATCGTGATAGAAAGAGATCTTATGACCTTTCAAACACCGAAGTCATGTCTGACTCCAATATGAAAGACAGACAATCGAAAATGACAAAGTTAGATTGATTATTCTGTTTCAGCTTTGCTCTTATCGCAATTGAGATCACAGCAAGGCCATATCGAATGCAAGTGATGATATATGAT
>JAVJAQ010005694.1:0-90441 GCA_032362365.1 Zygogramma bicolorata | reverse complement strand
ACATTCAGTCCAAAGAAATAAAGATAAAGAATATACAAGGAGGAAATCTGAAGAACACAAATTTGAAAATAAAAGTTTCTTTCCTATCCCGAAAACCCCCTGGGCATGGCAAGTTCGTTTGTTATAAATGAAATAAGATATCGATTTAATTTAGATATACGGTGATTATTGCAGTGGAACTCCATTGCGAAACTCAGTTGGTAATAACAGGAAAAAAATTTCAATATTTGCGATTTCAACAATTCTTCCCTGCATGTTTTGTCTACCTTGCTTACTCTTCGTAGAGAAATCAAATATCAAATATAAATATATATATATAATATTTAAATTGGATGAAGAAATTGAAATGTTTTATCAGGCTCTATTCAGTAATTGATAATCACAAAAATCATAAAACAATGTAAGTGTTTTGAATTAAATAATCAATAGAATTGATAACAAAAAATCAAAATTTCTCGTAACAAAATTCAATGCGGAGCTCCAAAACATATTCAGTTTTCATATTCAGTTTTCCCTATGCAGACATTTCGGGACACAGTCCGCACCCAGGCCGACCCTGTACTTTATACTAATATGCATTTTACGAACATAGTGGAAGAAATCTCGCGTTATGGAATAATGTAGATTTGTCTTCTTTCGAGCGACACCTGTTGAAACCTGATGTGACTAGTGAGTAGCGAGAAAGCGAGAACTACTGGCTAGGTTGACTTCTACGATGTCTTCTCGATCTCTGAATTTTTATTACGATATGTTTACAGTATGGACATCTATCGGAAATTTTCAGCAGCACTGCTGAATCTCCGCTCTTAAGTAACAATGAAAGAGGCCAATTTTAAAATATCCTCCTTTTATTCAATCACATAGAGATCGAGGCGATTGTGTAATTTCTATAGAAAGTGCTACATAATGAAAATTATAAAGCTGAACTGTTGCATGAATCCACCTCAGAGAGAGAATGGCGGAGGAGTGAAATATAGGAGAGCGGAAGGGGGAAGGGAGAGGGGGAAGGGGAGGGAAGCTAGGTGGACAGAGAAGCTTATAATAATTCTTTAGTTAATAGTAACGAATCACGACTTGATTGACACACTTCAATACAGACTTAGAATTCACCACTAACAGAAATTCATAATAATCGTTCGCAAGAAAATTTATTGAAATATTCTCTTGAGGAACGGCTAGAACTAGATTAGCTCAATGTTTGTCTCTGTAGCATTTTTCAGTTTCACAGGAAATTACACTAATACTGGAATTTCAAATGGAATATCCAGTATATTTATATATTTTTTGATTCAGCAATATTCATTACACACGAATATATCCTATTGTGACGAAAAAGTACTCCGAAATAATTATTGTTTCCAAAAAACCTTTTCTTCGGTCTACGAGACTGTGATCATTGAAAAACATTTGCTCTGCTGCCATAATCTACGTGGTAATTAGCAATTATTTGACACATACTTTTTTTCTAAGATAAAGTTATTTAATTTTTTCGAATAGCACAATCATGGCTTTTTATGTTATTCAGAGAAATTCCACTTTCACCACATTTTGATACTAGAAACCCCCTTAATTGTCCAAAGTCATAAAAATCGTCAAGGCAATGCCCACAAGATCACCAGATTTAACACCGCGGTATTTTACATTCAAATAAATATTCGAATGTTATTCCAGTTGCTGAATTTAAAAATATATAAATATACTGAGTGTTCCATTTGAAATTGAAAGGTACTCAAATTGCATTTTCATATATATTGGCATCAACATCAAGCCAATTCAGTCACTATGAGGAATGATTTGTCTCAGAAATTCCAGAATATAGCTATTAACGCTCCCCGGTGCATTGGAAAAAACTGATTTGAACAGTAACAGAATATTATTGAGAGTTATGATATCTTTTTCATTACAGTTGTTTGCTTTGAAAGCTTTTTCTTCAATATCCTTGTCAGAATACGCGTAGGGCTTGTGAATGCCCTTACTCTTCACCTCTGATTCTTCACTTATGATTATTCTTATTATTCTACCGTCTGATTCCGGTTCAAGTCTAGAACTGAACTGTTGTTTTTTGTATCAAGACACAAATAGTTCGCTAAAATAATTTATTATCGCCGAAAAATTTTCTAACCGCTCAGCGCCTAACAAAATATCAAGTATCAGACCAGTCGAAATTAAAATAATTGTTTTCGAAATGCAAAGAACTTGATCATTAACATTCCTACTCCTCTGACTTGCCACGCCCTGATTAATGTCATTTGATTGACAGCTAAAATTGCTACAGAGGATGACAAATTTTAGATACACAAAATATTCTACTTCTTGAGTCAACTGACACCTTAGTTGAAAGTTATTTCACTGCAAATTCCACACTCGGAACTACTCCAAGCGATTTAATGTCAGTAAATTCTACTACATGTAAAAGTTCTGAAGGATCATTCAGAATCACTGACACTGATGTTATTATTACCCCTATTTCTCAAATTACCAATTTGTGCTGCCGACTGATTCGCCAGACCGGACTCCCCTTGAAGATTATCGCGAATATAATAGGTATGTCTCCTTTCCTCACGCCAAATCCTATTTCGCGGTCGATTTTCCTTACAATTGATGACATGTAGAAAAATTTTATCAACACCCCTGAGATAACATTTAACATCATCAACCTACTGGCAATTCACTGCGCAGCCGGATGTGGGTCGAATCTCCGTGCTACATTGGATTGGATGAGGTGTACATAGGAAAATTTGAAAAATTATAAAATCTGAACACAAATTTTTTTGTAGCAGATATTATTTAAAAGTAATGCTAGTTCTAGTATATTTTCAAGTTTAATTCAAGGATATTGAACTTGAGGAACGAAAGGCAATTTTTCAGTTTTGATATGGAGATTTTCTGATAATTGTTAATACGGAATTGTTTTTCAGCCGTGATAAAGGCTCGAAAAGAGAAGAGAATGAAGAAGAAACGCTCCAAAGATTATTTGTTGTTGTTCCTAAAAAAATGTCAGATGATGACCTGTATAATACTTTCAAAGAATTTGGAGAGATTGATTATGCTAGTATTATACGTGACAGAGATACAAGAGAAAGCAAAGGATTTGCTTATGTGAAGTTTACAAAGTGAGTCTATTTCCATTTTATTTTCCTTCATGAACTGACTTGAAATAAAAAATATTAAGTAAAACTAGATCATATGTTATTAACTGACAATGAAATATTCTTTGATAAGTTTGTATCGTTTTTCAGATTCTCTCATGCTGCAAATGCGTTCGAAAAATGTGAAAAGAAGTATAAAGCTGTTTTTGCTGAACCAAGAAAGCCACGAGAGACAATGAGACATTCTCTTGGTTCTGATTCAAGTTTTAGGAATGGCGGTAGATCTATGTCCCCAGTCATGAGCTCATCAAGAGGTCCTCTTCTGCCTCCTGCACACTGCTATGATGATGGTTTCACCAGACTTACGGTCATCGCCAGTCCACTGGTAAATCAAGACCAGATGTGGAAACTATTTGATGTTGTGCCGTGTAAGTGCCAGCATATAATTTCTTGTGTGATGGATCTAAAAATTCTAAGGAGTAGTTATGGAAGTCAAGATCAGATAATTTATTTTCAAATATTAATATTGTCATTCACACTTGCATCCCTTCTAATGTATTATCCAAAGTCATCCAAAGTTTCAAAAAATTTTGAGCATCAAATTAGTGGTTTTTCAGAATGACGTTTTCAATGATAAACTCGCGTGCCGTAAACATAATGCATTAGTGTATTGTAATCATAAGACAAGTGAGTTTTATAGTCAAATTCTACAAGCTTAGAGATACTCGGTTGCTGTCTGTTGGGTCACCATATCAACCTCCCAAACTTCCTTCTCTGTTTGAGGAAACATATTTTTACTGAGGTTGAAATATCACTTTTTGCAGAACATCGTTGACATAATCTTCATCCAATAATGCTGGTAGTCGGAAAAAAAAATTGTTGAAATTTCTTTCAACATCTTTAGAATTCCAGAAAATACACCGACACATACCGACCCTTCCCAAAAAATCTCAAATACTTTTATTCTAAGAACATGGGCAACAGAAGAGATCAAAAATTGATGACTACATCAATCAAAATTTTATAGACTTATCTTGTCCATGAAAATGACTTCAAAATGGAAGACAACGAACAACAAAAAAATCGAATCAGCTCTACGGATAAAATGGAGTTATTACTGCGAGAACGCCGGAAGAGCAGTAATAAATCTCGAAAATGCCAACTGAGATTTGGCGAAACATCCAAAACCAATAACGACAAATCAACGGATAAACTCCGTAATAACTACATCTTGCGTGGCAAATTTCACAGCCGATGAAAGTATACAAAGATTAATTGTGCTGAATGCTGTCAATGAATCCGCATATAAATTTTTGTATGATTCGTGTCTTCCGAGTGAACCGAAAACAAGATGTAATGATGTCCTGTTGAAATTGATGACTGAACTTCTCAAACTCAATTATATTTACCTTTGGTCGTGACGCAGAAATCTGAATTTTATTATTCACAGTAGTATCATCAGGCCATTCTTCCATGTTATACTCAAAAACTGATTGGGACTGGGATGAGCCTTTATTATATGCAACTCGGGATTCTTAAATCTATCTTGTAGGCTTATCCCTGTTAGAATTTTAGATAAAAATACCTATACAAAGGAATTGTAAACCTTCCTAATCGTTGATTGTTTTTCGCCCAATACCTGTAAACAATATCGAATCAGTTAATGCACCAGGGTTTTTTGACAAATTAGATTCGTCATAAAAAATTGCAATGAATGCTCACTTTGTTGATGTCTGCCTTACTATCCCTCAAGTCAGATGGTGTGCATTTGCATCAACGTCAGCGATGAGTTGTAATCTTTCAGCGTGGTTGGTTCTCACCAGCTCTTTCATTTCCCTGGTTGGCGTTTTTATGCTGATCCTAGATTAATCTCGGGCCTATTTGCTACCATCAAATCTATTCAATAAAAATCATTTAGTGGCTGTCATTTCTGATATGTATGCATATTCTGGGACTCTAAAGGATTTGCTGCCTCCTGATACCTACCTTCACCATTATCTCTTCCCAGTAGATCTTGAATAAGACTGGGAAAGCCCCCTTGTTCTTTTTCAAATATTCCTGTATTACCCTTGTATATTTTTATTTACAATACTCATTTCATCTCAATCATACGAGTGAGAGGCACCCATATAGCTCCCTACACTGTATACTCTTGGAAGTCTCTTGCTGGTGTGAAAATGTTGCCATCCCATGACACTATGACATTTTATATATGGGTACTTCAAATTAACACAATTGCCAGAATAAATGAAATCATATATCAGTTGAGATAATGTCTGGATTTATTCTATTTAGTGCTATTTTTGTATGTTGACAATGGAAGAACATTTTCCATATTGCAGCAAATGACATTTCGGAATTCAGTCTAGCGACTCCCAAGCATATTTGTTTGCTTTCATGTGTCTGGTAGATCTAGAAAGTCACGCTGAACCCAATGAATTATCCTCGTATTTTAATTACAGTTTTTGTTACTATTAATAGATAACACATATTGAAATAAGTAAGCTTTGAACATTTCCATATACATGGTTCAATCAAAATCAATATACCATTTGTGGAAGTAGTGGAAGAATAAGTACTGTTTCAAAGTCACTTTGTGGTGGATGAGTTTTGTCTGACAATGGTAAAAGGTTAACTGAAATCAGACTAATGATTTCACTCTTTAATAATTTTGGGAAGATACACTACGTTTGTGAGAACCTTAAACAGGATAAGATAAATATGAAAAAAATTATGGCGTCACTTTTGCGAGAAGAATATCAACTTTTTTCGGGTGTGGTGGAATTTTATGTGATACCTTGTTGGAAAGCTTTACCTGAGATTAGTGGATATAGTTTTTTTGTTGAAAACCCTTCAAATACAAATCTCAGTAGGTCAGAGTTCTGCTATTCGTTCACTAAAGTAAAAGTAATAATGATGATAAAAAAATACAAGACAATCACTTGGTCCACGCGACCTTTCAAAGCTGACAGTCGCATCAAACAAATATGCTCGGAATTTGCTCGAAAATTCACTATTCACATTTTAAACTATCTCAAAAATTATTTTGGTGCATATTGCGACGAGAAAAAATATGCACTTCTAAAGAAGGTTATTTTTATTAGGAAACTATTTCGAGTTGTAGTCACTCGGTCAGTTTATTTGTGCCTGTTTCGAGCACGTGTTTGTGTTTCATGCACAATTTTATGTAATTTTTTTATCGTCTGTAACGAATATCACCAATATTTTTCAATCCGATCTGACAGTTCCGCAGTACGATTCTCACTAACAATAGGTTTATAAAACCGTGACTCGTTTTTCGCAATACAATAACTTCCTCGAGTAGAATATAGAGAAATACCTGTCGCGGTTTTGGAAATACATTGTGAGTGAGAATTGTACATGGAACCAGTATTCTTTCTCAACTATAGATTTTTATCAAGTATAGAAAGAGGTGAGTTTCAGAGGTTAAATTCTAATCTGGTGTGAATAAACTACAAATTTGACAGAAAATGCAAGCAAATTCTGTCATATTCTTCAGAGTTTGAACTCATCCTATAAAACTGACTGACTCTCATGTCAAGAGGAGACTTCTCCGAGAGACTAATCAGAGACAATAACCCATATAAATCTGACATGTAGGGGTCAAATTATAGTAGCTTGTTTGTAAGTCCTTATTTTGTGGTGGATGAATTTTTCCAAGTAGTTTTATGGTTTGTTAACCTACCACAATTTGAAAAAATTATGTGGGGAAGGGCAGATTTTTAATCTCACCTGAAAAGTTGCTGCATCAATCAAAAACAGTTTCTTCTGAATGAACGAAGCAACTTTTTGTATAATGTTAATTTTTTACTGCAAATCATTGTTTTAAAAGTTATTCAGGGCGGCTCGTCTCAAACTCAAATGATTTGTAGCTCCCGAACCATGACCTTCAGACCATATGTATTATACTTTGTTGCAATCTGCTCATCATGGAGCATTTGATAATGCAAAACAAAGTAGGGTGATCCTTTAAAAAAAATGGTGATATGCTCTGGGGGTGCGATAGGGGAGTAACATCAAATGTGAATATATCAGAATGTATCCCCTTGTATACTATTGTTGACGTGTTTTTTTATTTTTCCTGAAAATCATTGCACCAAAAGTTATTCAGGGTGGCTCGTTTTAAATGGAATGCACTGTATATAGAAATTTCACAACCTCAGATGCTTTTTGCCACTTTGTTTTTTTTTTGTACCAATGATTTTCAGGTATGGATTATTGTCAAATAAGATATGAAGGAGATCGAGTCAGACCATCCAGAGCTGTAGGTGAAGTAGTATACAAGGTTCCTCAATGGGCATCCTATGCCCTGGAAAAACTACATGGCTTCGAGTATCCACCAGGTTTTCGCCTAATTATCAAGCCTGATTACGAAACTGCGCGATCAGGGTATGGCAAGAGACCTTTACCAACATCACCATCAACTTCTTTGTCCTCTACAACAAAGCAACCGGATATATTGAAAATAGCAGAAACTATCGCTCAAGCATCTTCGCTAATACAAGCTGCGGGGCTATCGCCAGGTAAGAGAATTGACATCTCAAGAAAAATTCCGTTATAATTTACGTGGTTACAAATAGTACAATGTGTGATTAGGAGTGATGCTTTGTGTGGCGAGAATGAAGTTCGGCGACGATATGTAGACATAACGAAAGAGGGGAGCCACACAAAGCACTTTTTCTCCGTTCTCGTGAACTGAATTGAGTCAATTTTGGAAGCGGAAAAACATTTATTTCTAGTATCTGCAGCAAGAGCAGAAAATCATGGTTATGATTATTTGATTTTGATAGGCAAGAAGGTTTGAATGTGATTGACGATGTCTATTGTCTATATAAATAACTCTATTGAAACCTGTTGCAAACATTTATCGAAACAATCTAAAATCAAAAAATTACTTATAATGGTATTCTGCCGTGCTAAGGAAGAAGGTCGTACCTGACAATTTCATCAAAATTGAGTTATCGCCATTTTTGGCATCTACAACCACCAACGCAACTTCTGAGAAATTTTGGATACCGTAGCTATTCAGCTGAAGACACAAATTCAATTTGAAATTTGTCGTATCTACAAAATATACTGACTTTACAACGCAAAAATGTCGTATCTGATATTACTAAGCAAAATTATCGTATCTACGATGACATTGGCAGATACGACAATTTTGCTTAGTAATCTTCGAGTACATTGGCAGATACGACAATTTTGCTAAGTAATTCACAATGAAAAATTCATTCTCCACTCACATTTTGAGGTTATGTGTAGGAGTTTGTTGTTGTTTACACGTGTGATGGGGAGGACTTTTAGAAACACATGTAAATAAACTGGATATAATTCAAGAGTATTTTCTTGAAATAATTTTCAAAAAAGATTTCACCTACCCAGCAGATGAACTATTTGCAGAAGCAAAATGGCTCGACATGAGACAACCAGTCAGTAATGATTCACATTGATCACAATAGAGCCCAGTTAGTGGATCTGAATCATCAATAATACTCTACCCGACAAAAGAGCAAATCAAATATCAAAACAAATAACTCTAAAAAAGCCATAGGTCAAAGATGCTATAGTTACCTAGCTCCAAGACTTTTCAATTCTCTAAATATAGCCATGAAAGGATTAGTTATTCACTGCAACTCACCAAACCTTTTCAAAAATAAACTGAAACTGTACGTTTTGAATACAGAAAGGATGAGAACTAGAGAAATCACAAATTCCGAACAATAAATGAAGAGGTTATCGATACTCTCTTGCATAATATGTAAACTCTTCATTTCTTGTTTAACTTAAAAAAAATATTGAACCACTATTAGATACCATAATATTCCATTCTCAGTAAGGTCTAATGTTAATGTCAAGATACAGATTTTCTACTGCAAAATGCACACCTATACGTGACATACATAAACTTTTTTTTTTCGCGCTCGACTCAGGTTTTAGTGGAATGGCTTGTTTATTGTACATGTGTATTTGATTATATCATTACGTATCGCGTACCATTTTTATGTGAATAAACTTATATTATTATTAATAAGCAGTAATAATATAATATTTATGTTCCATTTCATCCCCTATATATTTGTGTTTACTTACGACATCTTGTATTGTTCTTTTCGAATTTTTTTATAAAAAAAAGTCGTATCTGCATTTATTTTTGAATTTTTCGAAATATCACAACGAAATACCAATGAAAAAATACCATCCAACAATATGTATTCCCACCCAGAGAATAATCAATTTCATATCAGAAATGTGGATGGCATTGAAATAAATCTTAAAATGCGATTATCTCAAAATGATCAAAATGTCAGTTACGATCTTCTTCCTTAGCACGGCAGTATTGATTTATACAATAAAAACAATCAAATATATTGCTAAAACAGATTTCAACTCTATAGATAAACAACGGAAGTTCGATCCAATACCAATGAGCAAAGAACGTCAGCTTTATACAACAGTGAGAATTTCAGAAAGTTTTATTTTGAACATCTCATATAATTTTTGTAAGCTTATATTCTTGATTATTTCAATTTCAGTCTTGTTTTTTTTCGGAAGAATAAACGATGAGATTGTTACCTTAGGTGAAAAAGTTGAAACTTTTTGTAGCCTAACACCTAACCTACCCTAACACCAAACTGATATTATTTGCACTCGACGCGAGGTTAGCATCTCCAGAAGGAAATTGGTACTGAATCTGAAGACTAGGGTCAGCTATTCATATACTTGACAATTCTTAGGAGTGCAGCCACTACCTGCAAAGTTCTTTGGTCCGATATGGACTTCATCTGTTACTTCTGATTATTCTGATTAATTTCAATAAACTAAAAAGTGGGCCAAAAGGGATGGGTCCTTTGTCACCATTCATTTTATTTTTATATTTTGATATTTCTAGACTCTATAATCTAGCCCGCTTCTCAGTTCATTGTCGAGAAATTGAAGTAAAGTAATCAGCAGTTATAGACGAAGTCCATATCGGACCGAAAAACTTTGCAGGTAGTGGCTGCACTACCTAAAAATTGTAAAGAATATCAATAGCTAACCCTAGTCTTTAGATTTAGTATCAACTTTCTTCTTCCGAAGACCTTGTTAGCGAAACGCACGTCGAGTGCAAATATCAATTTGTTGTTGAGTTTCTCTACAAAAAGTTTGTCTGACGGGTTTATTTATGAAGACATACTTATTGAGGAGGTTCGATACTTACAGACATATGCACAGAACCGAATGAAACTTGGTATACAAGTTAGCCAAGGAATATTGATTAATGCACGATTTTTTTTTACATTTCTTACCGAATGCTTTTTTGAGTAAATGGTTGTTGTAATCCGGTATTTTAACATGGGCTCTTATGGGAGAAGTCCAATTTCTCAAACATTTTTTGTGACTGCAGATTGAAAAATGGAGGGAACAAAATAAATTTAGCATGAGTGGATAGCCTAACAATCAACGATCATTTTCCACCCAATTTGATTTTACCTTATCGATCATTTTAAAGAATAATTAATGAAATAATGAGAAAAGTGTACGTGATTCAAAAGTGTTGGCAACACCGCTACGCACAAACCGAACAGCTGCTCGGCGGCGGTGCGAATAACCAGGGCCGGCGCTAGGGGTGAGGTAGGTGAGTCGGTCGCCTCAGGCGGTAGTTTTTCAGGGGCGGAATTTTCAAACCCAAAGCAAAAGAGAAGAGGAAAATGGAGACAGACCAATATGTAAAATATATTTTATACTTCATATGATGGTGGGAATAATAATGATGAATCGGGACATCCGAAATGTTTTTCAGTTTTTAATGAATTACAAAGCGAGTCGCCTCTATCAGAACATTGTTTCTTTCATTATCGGTCAGGCGTTGGACCTATTGCAGCTGCACCCTGCACCTGTTTCATTGCGTCACTGCCGATTTTTGTTATCATCAAACATTTACATTCGAGTACAAGATGCGCTGTAGTATTTCAAAATTCAGAAACCACACATAAAGCACAAAGAGTTTGGATTAATCCAAATGCGCAATGGAGAACCACTACTTCCAGAGATAATACCCCGACGGTTATTTAATTACAACTGATGAATATCCAGAATATCTGTGCAAAGTTTCTACAGACTTCACTTTGCAAATGCTTTGGCCTAGACATTTGAGACAGAGAAATTACCTGTATACTGGTTTTGGGGTCTTTGACCATCGTCAGTACACGGTAGATTCTCACAGATGATGATAATCGTCTGTGTTCTACCGAAAATAATAATAAATAATAATAATTAAACCAGTAAGAGAAAATGGGCACACACCCAGCCAACACAGTTACATCGCAGAGACGTCCCTGCGATATCACGACGAGGCGTGTGACGTCCCGAAACTTGTCGCAGGGAACTTGCATTTACGTCGCTCACATGTCGCTATGTCACACTCAGGCGACATCGCCTGCGACACAACTGCGACAAGTTTTGTGACATTATTGCGACAAGTTTTGTGACAAAATTGCGATAAATTTTGTGACAAAATTGAGATCAATTTTGCGACGTAATTGCGACAAGATGTGCGATGCCACTGCGATTTATTTCGCTATGAATCTGCGATGTACTTTCTGCCTTCAATATATTCTGAAATATATCCAGAAATTATTGCAGGCCTTCCTCTTCCAATCTTATACAAATGTTTATGGAAATAATAAGAAATGAAACCCAAATTCATTATCAACACAAAATAAAATTTATTTCATATACAAATTAAAAAACTAAAACAAAAATAATTCTCGACAAATAAAAAAATATATAACAAATAAAATAAAATATTTTCTATGAAATTTAAAAAGGTGTGTGTAACTAACTTGAAGTCACCATATAATGTGCTACTTGATATAGCGCGTTGGGCCTACCTGACAGGGTAATGTACGTATGTGGGACGTTTCTAGTTCGTACTTTTTCGGCCCACACTAGACTTGAGGGGATCTAGCTGAATGTAAAAAGTAGGTTTCTTGGCGTACGTCAAGGAGACGTCCAAATACATACGATTACCAAAAATGTACGTCATCACTATGATCCTCAAAAGTTTCAAAAGATACGATTTTGAAAGGGACCCAATATGTACGCACCTGGAAGGTCCAAACAGTACGTGCATAGTCCTTCCAAATATGTACGTCAATGATACTTATAAACAGTACGTACAAGGAATTATCAAAAAAGCACGTCATTGGAATGTCCCTAACTCGTTCCGAAATGTACGTACCTGAAAAGGAGTTATTATGAACGTACCCGGGACACTCACTACAGTACGTACATAGTACTTCCAAGCATGTACGTTTTTATTACATTCCGATTGGAACGGGAACAAATATGTACCTACATGGGACGTCTATATAGTACATACATGAAACATCCGGAAATGTACGTTCTTCGAATGTCTCCCATACGTCCCGGGACGTATCGACGTAACTGGGACATAAATGGTTCGTCTTCAGGACGTCGTGTGCTATTTGGGTTGTGTATGTCATTTTTTGTCAACTGATCACTGTATTCTGTATCATTGATATTTCATGGATATTACCAGAATTATATATACTGGACATGAGAGCGATATCTACTGGATATCACAAATATCACATCAACCCGATATCGCAATAGTTACATGCCAAATGTGTACATCGCAGTGACCTTACAAAAGTAATGTCTCAGTGTTACTTGATAGTGACATCGCAGGGATGTCATGTCACAGATGTGTTGGCTGGGCAATGGGCGAAGCCCATTACACAGTGCCATCTCATAACTTGATGCACACTCATCAGTTGTATTTCAATAGTCGTCAGGGTATCAGCTCGGGAAGTAGTTGTTTTCTGGTGAATATTTGCTAATTTGCCATAATCATATTTTAGTGTTGTTCTTTCGGAATTCTTTCAATTTATTTTGTGTTTTCAAGGTCCAGAACCATTTATTTTTCATCAATAATTTTTTTTTCGTAACGCAATGCTAATTTTTCTTCTGCGAATAACATAACCTTTCTGTGTATTCTCTTCTGACTTGAGACGCAGCTTTGTAAATAGAAATTGTCGACATCAATCAACATTTATGAGAGATGAATATTTTTTAGAAAGAAGAAAATTAAATTAAAACAAGCGATAGGTTCAAACTTTTTATTGAATAATACTTCGTAACGCAATCAAATGATTTATTATAACATCCAATACTTTGTTTTTATTATAGGAGCTTTTTTATTAACTTCTCCACGCAAAAGAATTCTGGTTTCATCTAAGCCTTTGGTTTTGAATGTATTCACAATTTTTCCATATTCTATACCATTATCAGATAATCTCTCTCTGTCTTATTGTTTTGCTTAAAATGTTTCTCATTGGTTGAAAAGATATAAATATTTTTTAGCGTCAGCTTCATTTTCGAAATTATTCAATATTACTGAAATAGATTTCTTAGTTTTTAATAAATCTTTTTCTATAAATTCATTAGTTAGCTCATCTAGTAAATTTACATCAAACATTGCATCATGTGCACCTTCACATGAAAGAGGAAGTAATTCAGATGCAAGTGTAGTAAGCTTGTATCCAGTTTTTCTTTGAAAATTTATTTCTTGTATTTATTTCAATGTAGGCATTGCATTTTCTGGGCCATGTATTCCAGCGAGACGATTCTGTTACCTTATACATTTGACATGGGAACATTTGTCTCTTCTTTGCATCTACTTTTACTATTTATGACACGTTGTTGCATTGCGCGGTGCACTTTTTCTTTAGCAAATTTGCCTTTTCAGTGAGAACTATTTTTAGTATTTTCAGACATATTCATTTACTACGCGAATAATCGTTTTTGGATTATAATACTGACGATACAAAAAAAGCCGCAATCAGCTCTCAGACCGGACGCAGGACAGCGTTGCCAGATATTCTCTCGCCAGCCCGCCCTCTGTTATTTTCTCCTTCTTTTTCGCCCCCCACCAAGTCCCGACTATCGAACCTCCTTAATTATAT
This sequence comes from Zygogramma bicolorata, assembly GCA_032362365.1. Classification (NCBI taxonomy): domain Eukaryota; kingdom Metazoa; phylum Arthropoda; class Insecta; order Coleoptera; family Chrysomelidae; genus Zygogramma; species Zygogramma bicolorata. The sequence continues at coordinate 76,364 of JAVJAQ010005694.1, read as the reverse complement.
TCGTTTTGAACATTTGGTTTGTCAACAGGAACTGTTACTTTGTGTATTAATAGTATATTTATAGTATATCAATTCATTCTTTCCTCACAATGTGTTTGTCATATGTTCTCTTTATGTTCTAGAACTATTGCAGCAAAAATTGGGTTTAGTAACGGAAGCTAAGAAGAGCGAAGTATTCTGTAGTGTAAGATTGCCTCCTGAAGAACCAATGGCTAACTTTGACTCTGAAACGGAAGCCAGGTACAAATACACTTTAAATTTTGTTGTTCGGTGATTTGTGAAAAATATGAATCAACACCAAGAGAAACCATAACCTTTTCCCAAATGTCCTATTCTCCTACTCTTCTCGAATTATTAAACATTTATTCCTTGTACAAAAAACCCTCGGCAGTATTTTAAAATCGATATAGATCATTCACTTTGTTCCAAATATTTTCCCGGAGTCCTCATGGGTTCGTCCAACGTGGTATAACACATTGGAAAAGAATAGTTTTCGTTGCTGCCAACTTATAGCCCGGTTAAATTAGTTCAAAAAATAGGGGTAAGGTACAATAATTTGTATAGCGCTAAAACTAGTATGAATATTTACTACACCCGAATGAAATATGAAAAGTCCTTATTCCCACATCTGCCAAAAAATTATTCGAAGTTAAACTTCTGAAATGTTTTTTTGCGTTTTTCGGCCATACGGTAAGTTTTATCATAAAAATACTATAATGAAGACTTGAAAATAATTTAAGCGGTGTGAATTCTAAGAAATCGAGAAACGTATTCGTAATCATCCATTACTTCTGCTACTTCTTCTTCCTGTTGGGTGCAAATAAATTGCTCTGACAGCGATGCATGAGATGCCATTTCTGTCATATCGTACGAACCCCCCACTGATCCAGCCAGTATTTCTCCGCCATCAGTAAAGTATTTGTATGATATCAGTGAGGACACATTTGATGCATCGCGGTTAGGACAATTTACCTTCTACGAGTAGAGAGAAAAAAGCAAAATTATTGGATGAATACGATGATATTTTTCAACCTAACCTCAATCCAATCCAATAGGAGAACAATAGATCATGGAGTAGGCCTACCAATTAAATCGTATTAAAAGCATTTGTATATAAACCAGAAAGCTAGCAGAGGTCTCAGACTCTTGAAATTGAAAGTTATTCACGCAGTTTTTTATGTTGATTACATTTATAGAATGGTGGTACTGCTATATTCACTAAGCAGGCAATAAGACTGAAGCAAGTAGATTCGCAAATTCTTGGTAATGAGCTAAATAATGAATTACTTGGAATATAAATATTGAATAAGAAAATTCTTGTTGCCTGCCGTTGTGGTAAGCAGAATCTCAATTGTTGTCTATTCAACTTTTAAAATTTATTAACTATGTGGTGAGACCCAATGTTAGACGAGTGATTCTAACGTCGAGTTTGAAAAAAATCTGCTGCACTAAAAGACAATATATACTGCCATCTCTTGGTATGATTTTCACAATTCTCGAAAATTCTGTATCTGAGACAATTGCTGGCTGTCTAGACAGCATAATCACTAATGAAGTGAAAATTTTGTATAATTAGATAGATCAGAATTGTGACGTTTCTAAAAGCTTGTTCCTGGTAACCAAGTTTTTTGTTCTCTGTGATTGTTGGAATTCATAGTCTACCTTGTGGATATGAAATCATAACGATTCAGTTGACTGAAATCACCTTTTCCGTTTAGTAAACTATAAAAAAATTAGCATATTTTTGGGTGGGAGTAGAAAATAGTATATTACGTAACGAGGAAAATAAGTAGCATATCACGCATGTGCGAAAATTGTGAGCAGGAGGCTTTAGCCGGGTGCGGCTCTTCGCTAGTGCACGTAACTAGCCTTATCATCGAGTTGCATACGGTACTAGATACAGTACCAATCCACAAACTGTTAGTACAATACATTTCATCAGAATATCATTTTTAATCCAACTTTACAAAGAATTGCAAACGAAAATTCGCCGAATTTGGTTATTGGGCCATTGGAGATAATCATGAGATCAAATTCATCAGGTCAAATGTTACATACCCCATCAAATTTTAAAAAAATCCTGAAGCGGCCGCCATTAATTTAGAATACACGTATTCTAAATGAGCCATTACCTAACAGCTGTCAAATAAGCGATGAACGGTTTGGAATTGTATTAGTAGAGAAAGAATTAGATGACACGGGTATTATCGAACCATTTCTATTTGATCATCGTGCTCGATACCTTCTTGAGGATAATGCGTGAAACTCTAATCGGCTAATCTTATTCACGTTCTGGAATCCATTTTTTGGGTTTTCTCTCCCCTAGAAATGAAAGGAAAAATCTAAGTTCTTGGTCTCGGTAGTGTAGTGGTTAGCATATCTGTTCGAATCCTCGCCGGGCCACCGTGCTGGGTAATCGCACGTTAAAAGGTAAGGCCTCGTTGATCCATTGCTCGCACAAGTTTCGACTTCTGAGGGTTGACGTTCGTCAGCTGGTTAACGGAACGACCAATTTTAGAACAATTTTTTTTTTATGATATATGTTTTTTGGGCAAATTGGTATATTTGCCCCGATACATAAACGCAAAATTAAAAATATGCAGTGACAAATATACCAGTTTGCCCAAAAAACAGATATTAGAAGAACTTAATGCTTTTTCCTTTCATTTCTAGAGGAGAGAAAACCCATAAAATGGATTCCAGAACATTTTTACCTCCTCAACAAACATTCTAAAAATATCTTATTCACGCACTTCAAATGAAAGTGAAATGTTTAGTAGGTTGAGTGGAATATTTTCAACTAGAAATGACTTTGATTCCCTATCCTTTTTTATTGTGATTGCTTACAAATTATAGCGGGCCTAGAACACTTCCAAGAAATGCTTGATAGATGTAAAGAAATCGAAAGCGAGTGAGCGGAAGTAAAGGATACCTAAGACTAAACTGCTGATTACTTGCCAGGTCGTGGTACGGAAAAATCTGAATCAGTTTTATAAAACGCACGTTGACTACTCCAGTTCTAAACACCAATTTTTCGAATTCGATAATATACGATAGGCTGTAGTAGCAACAGCCCAGTTGTTGATGGGTTTCAGTGCCTGTTCACAATTGATACTGGAGCTACGAGGTCAGTGATGAAAGCCATGAGTTCAGCAAGAGAACCTGTTCTAGAAACTGCCACTGGCGATAGAATAACCGTCCGTGGAGAAGCTCAGGTGAGAATCGTGAGATATAATTTACCGTGCTGGTAGCCGATATCGTCGGCGGATTCATCTTGGGACTAGAACCATGTCTGCCTAGGTGTGGTAGATATGAGAAACAAACTTCTGAAAGTTCAGAACGAAGAAAGACAGCGCCAAATTGGTCGTTATGAAAGACTCCGGAATATCTCCCAATACTGAGAATTATTCAAGCGGAGTTTGTAGGACCTGGTGGCCTGGGCCCAAGAGAGGACAAGTTATTGGCACCTGCGACAATGGTAGCGGCACAAAGCAGTTCACCATACTTTTGTGGTTTTTGAATTTCCAGACGATTCGTCAACAAAAAGTTTGAAGGTTCATACTGTGATTAACGATCAGCACCGGTGTCTTAAGAAATGTTTGTTGGAGATTCAGACTCGCCTGTATAAAACTCTTGAGAATTTGTCCTGGTGACCGTTTCCAGCAAGTTTTCGATATCAAACGATGTATAGTTGGGAGCTGGTAGTTCTTCAATAAAATGTCCTTCGTGAAACCATCAAATCTGTAAAATATGGAGAAATTATTACTATTATTATTATTATTTTCGGAGTTATTTCCAACACACTCCCCCCTTGCAACTGTGAAGATTGCAAATATAAAACGACGAAAACATCAAACTTTCACGAGGAACTAAAACGTTTCGGAATTTTCACTACACGTCCATATCGCGTTGTGATTGCCTTCTCTGGCACCGTTTGCTGTGAGACAGTTTCTTGTCCAGGAACAATATCTTCAACGGCTTCACCTTGGTTGAAATCTTCCTGTTCTTTCGCACTGATTTCCAAAGGAAACAAACGCTGAAATAGTCGAAGTAATTCACCTCCAGCCAATTTTACTCTGGCAACTCTTGATATGCTGTCTCGACCAGGATATGTTTCTATAACTTTTGCCAATGGCCAATTTACTCGTTTCTTGTTGTCCATCTCGACGATCACGATATCTCCTGGTTGAATTTTTGTTGTTTTCCTATGGCCATGATGAACTAGTTCTGCTAGGTATTCTTTCCTGAATCTTCCTCTCAAATTATCCCTCACAGTTTGCAGATAACGATGTCGTTTCAATAAATATGTTCTATCTATGGAATCCAAATCAGGCATCTTGTTGTTTGGAATACTCTGTAGAAACTGTAACGGACTAAGAGGAATCAATTCATCATCATTTGAAATATACGTCACAGTCACAAAGTATCGTCATCAACTCTTCGTAAGTCATACTGGATTTTCCCAAATTTCTTCTAAGGAGCTCTTTAGTGATTCTGACTAAACGCTCCCACCATCCACCCCACCATGCTGCTGTAGGAACGTTAAATATCCATTGAATCCGTTTCACCGACGAAAATTTCGAAATTTCGTCCCAATCAATTTTCTTCGAGGGATTATTAGCACCAATGAAACTCGTCCCATTATCAGAATAAATCGTAGACACTCTTCCGCGTCGTGCTATGAATCTTTTTAAGGCTGAGAGGAATGCTTCTGTTGACAGAGAAGTAACAAGTTCACAATGCACCGCTCTGTATACGGCACATGTAAATAAAAGTATCCATGCCTTCTCCCCACTCTTCAGATAAAGTGGACCTGCGTAATCCATACCTGTTATTTCGAAAGTAGAAGCATTTTTCATTCGATTCTTCGGTAAAGGCGCAAAAGGTGTTTCTACCGGTTTCTGAGTAAATCGTTTACAGACCACACATTTGGAAATCACCTGTTTGATGAATTTTCTAGCCTTCAAAATCCAAAATTTTTCTCTTAAAATATTCATGAGAGTTTGAAGTCCCGCATGACAAGAATCGCAATGTTGTTGAAAAATCATTCTAGATACGATTTCATCAGAGTAGGGTAATATAATTGGGTATTTAAAATCCTCCGTATCTTCGATTAAAACAAGTTTTGTCCTTACTCGCAACAGACCTCTATCATCCTTGAAAACTTGTAGATTGTGTACGATATTCGAACTCACTGTTCCAAAATGTTCACACTGAATGATTCTCAGAAGACAGATTTCACCCATTTCAAATTCCTTGTAGGTCAATTCTCCTGAAGCTAAGCTATTTCTATCCTTCGAATTATAGAAAAATCTAAACATCCACGCAATAGTTCTCACAATTTTTGTGTACTTGGAAAAGTATCGAAAACAATTAGAAAACTTTTCATTTTCCTGAACTATAGATGAAATTACGCCTTTTTTCTTTTCAGTTGATAAGATATCCTGAGAGCAAATGATTTCTGATCGAGGCCATAACTCGGAACATTTTAACAACCATTCTGGTCCTTGCCACCACCTATTTTCGAATAGAAATTTAGCACCACAGCCCCTGGACGGTAGGTCAGCTGCATTCATTCTCCCTGGTACATGAAACCAATCATTCGGATCACTAACAGAACAAATTTCTTTCACACGATTTCCAACGAATGTGTTCCAATTTTCTTTGGTTTTAATCCATGAAAGTGCAACCATTGAGTCGGACCAGTAGAAGGTTTTCATTTGGGAAAACATTTCGACTTGTTTCACTGACTGACATAACCTGACCCCGATCACGGTAGCTAATAATTCCAACCTCGGTAACGTCATTGGTTTTATGGGGGCAATTCTTGTCTTTGCTTGTATCAAATGAAGATTTACCTTATCGTTGTTCTCTGACCGTAAAAATATACAAGCCGCGTAGGCCGATTTACTCGCATCACAAAAGACATGCAAAGTATTTATAGTATCTCTGTTTGACATATTAGATAAAGTTCTAGGTATTGTACATAAACTCAACCATGAAATTTGTTTCAACCAATTTTCAAATTCTGTAACTATATCGTCAGGCAGTTCTTTATCCCAGCCAAGTTTATATTTCCAAGTCTTTTGCAAAATGAGTTTTGGTATCAAAGTTACCGGACAAACAAATCCAATAGGGTCAAAAATTCGTTGTGAAATCGACAATAATCCCCTCCGTGTTCTAGGTATGGACATCACTTCGGCTAGAGAATCAATATCACAGAATAAATTATCATTTTTGAAATTCCATGATAAACCTAGTACTGAGCAAACATTATCTTTGCAAGTTACCTCATCATTAGCGTTTCCGAAGGAATATATCCAACCCCTCAATTCAAACTGTGAATTCGACATTATCAAACTCGATTCCTCTATGAATTTATGTAACTCAGAAGTATTTTCCACGCTTGAAACGCAATTATCAACATAAAATGATGCTTTCAGTTTATTTGCAGTATGTTTCAAGATTTCTGGTACGTGTTCTAAGTGATATAAAATAGTCGCTGCTAAAAGAAATGGACTTGAAGAGACTCCAAAAACTACTCTACGATGACGATATATCTTTTTTGTAGATCTCTCTTCATCTTCCCACCATAGGAATCGCAAAAAATCTCTATCCTTCTTATTCAAACCGATCTGAAGAAAGGCCTTTTTGATATCAGCAATAACACCTATCCGTCCTATTCTGAATCGCAATAATATTTTTGGGATGAGTTCTATTAAATTAGGACCTTTCTCAAGACAATCATTTAACGAGTGACCTCTTTTGTCTTTGACAGATGCATCAAAAACAGGTCTTATCTTAGTTGTTGCACTTGACTCTTTAATTACAGGATGGTGTGGCAAATAGAAAGCATGATCATTGATTTCATTGGGTGAAACTGTTTCTATGATACCTAGTTTTTCCCATTCATGAAAAATATTTTGATATTCTATGAACATATCCGATTCTGTTAGTCTTTTAGTGATATTCACTAACCTTTTCACTGCTATTTCAAAATTATCAACAAGTTGAGGATGGCCTTCTAGCCATGGAAGACAAACCTCGTATCTTTCATCTTTAAATGCTATGGTTTCATTAAAACGTTGTATGGTTTCATTATGTGCTATTTCTTTTGTTTTCATTTCAAAAGGTTCTTTTATACCTATAACTTCTAAATCCCATAAATCTGATAATTGTAAGTTGCATAATGAAGAAACAAAGAAACAACTCGTTTGATTGCGATATTTTCCGATGAGAGTCCATCCTAAATGAGTTTCTATGGCAAAAAGTTCATCGTCAACCTTTTCAATGACACCTGTGAATAACTGACCCATTATGTCAGCACCTAAAAGAATCACAATTTCAGATAATTTTGATTTTACATCTGAAACGGCTATATTCTTTTTAGCAAGATATTCTATATACTTAATATTTTCAAGTCTTGGTATATAATTACAAATTTTTGGTTGATCTAAAGCAGTTAAGTTCAAACTGAAAGATCTGTCTAAGCTTTCGATAAAAATATTATATAAATTGTGAATTTTCGCTTCTGTTTCAATTCCACCAAAAACACCCTGTATTACAGTTTCTTCCCGAACCTTTTCAAAATTCATTTCTTTGGCATATGAAGATAAAATATACGATCGCTGGGACGCTGAATCTAGTAATGCCCTGACCAGCATTGTTTTTCCATCTTTAACCAGTCTAACTATAATCGTTTGTAACAACGTTTCAGTGTGAATATTGATAGTGGTAAGAACATTTTCAGTTTCATTCGTTTGAACATTTGAATTTTCATTTACGTTTGTGTTTTTCTCTGATTTATTTGAATTCAATTCAGGGCACATAATAGGGAAATGTTTCCTTCCACATATCAAACATTTGATAAACAATCTACAATGTTTAATATTATGATTCGGTCTGAGACATCCGAAACAACAATTCTTTTTCATTACCAAATCCTTTTTTTCATTAAATGAAAGTTTTTCTGCTCTCAAACAATCATGGCTGGAATGAGACTTCTCGCAGAATATACAATTAATTAGTTTCTTACCTCCTTTCTTCTGTGTTGTGAAAATTGTAGCTGCAGTATTAAGTTCATGGCAATCATACCGTTGTGATTTCACCTTACTGACGCTGACTGTTTTTCCTGTATCTCTTGCCGGTACAAAGCTGGTGCGTGCCAACTTAATCCTTTCCTCACTCTCAACTTCGGCTTTCAGAAAATCTAATAAGAGAATCAAATGATTAGTTGAATCTTTATCATCAGTCACAATTGAACCCTTTTTCGAAATGGAAATACGATGTCTCTCCCAGACCTTAAGGACATCTTCTGGAAGAGCTGATTCTACTAGTGGGTACAGCATTGCAGCATACTTGTCACTAGTGACACCCAAAGTTTCGAGAGCACGCAATTGTGTTTCGAGCTTGTCGAATAAATTGGATAGAGACATACCTGCTTTTTGTGTGATGGACTGTTTCAAAACGAGATTCAGAAGCTCCCTGACATATACCTCTATTAGGAATTCATCCCTAGCAAACCTAGTTTTGAGTTGGTTAATGGCCTTCTCGTAGTTGTCTCCAGAAGGAGGAAAACTTTCAACTAACTCCCTCGCAGCAGACCCCTGTTCCGTAGCTTGAACTAGATATTGGAACTTATCACCATTATCGATTTCCGGATCTTCGTGGATTTTCTTAAATTGGCCCCAGAAACCGATCCAATTCTTCACCTCGCCGTCAAATTTCTTCAGTTCGAGTTTTGGCAATCTGAAGTTTCTCTTGCTATTTCCTTCGCTGACTGAATTGACATTGCTCATTGCATCTCCTTGTCTTCTTTCCTTGCTGAGATAGAAATTAGCATTGGTTTTACATCTGATCATTTCTTCTCTATAGAATTCAACTGTAGTCCACTCCTGTTCGAACTCTACATCTCCAATATTTGCAGAACATAGTGTTTCACGAATCTGCTCATCGAGAATGAATAAACGGTCGCTTTTATCATCTAACTGATTCAAACATGCCATTATATCTTCTTTCCTGGATAGTTTTTCCTTCAGCAAGCTATCCAGCTGGTTGCACGTTTTGTTGAACGAATTTCTTAACTGAGTCCTCTCTCTTTGAAGCTGGTTTATTTTCTCCATTACTAGTCCTGTCACGGTCGCCAATTAATGTAAAATATGGAGAAATTACAAAGAAAATATACTATTATGACTCAAAAATGTATTATCAATCAATTATGACAAGTTGACAGATTTTTTGTTTTTATCAAAACAACATAATCTACGTAGTGAAACATTTGTACCGACATTATTTTCGGAGTTATTTCCAACAAAATCCACCAAGAAACTAAATGGATTTCTGGTCAAACTCACGTCGAGTGGTGATTTGGAATAAGAACAAATACTCTCGATACAAATATTCGCCAATGACTGAAATTGGACCGATTTTTCATCCATTTTTCCTAAGAGTTTTTTTATTTCTGGAGCAGAAAGCCGACGATTCAACAAATAAAAAGTCATGTTGACTGCTTTTCTGTCTATGGGTTGGTGGGTAGTTCATTTCTGATGAGCATGGCTATCGCACTTTCGACGATCGATCGACGATCTCTTTCATTTCTCCCATTTTGTTCAGGAGTACATAGTGCACTAGATTCGTGGATTATTCCTTCTTCTTTGAAGTGACCTTCGAGTGAATAGTTGATTGATAGAAGGCGAAGGACCCACCGTTCAATTCGTGCACAAATTTTGGAATTAGACCTTATAATAATGCAACAAGTTTGAAGATAACTCAACGACTGACTTTATTTGAAAAGAAAAAAATACAGTTTGACAATAGAGAACATATATGGCAGCACTAGTCTTATATTTTAGATATGCATTACAACACCCCTACTATATCTAACAATATAAGTACACTTAAACGATTTGAACACCTAGCTTATCTAGCAATTTATAATGTTTGATAGAACATAAGCTTTTAGTGAATAAGTCAGCAGGCATTTCAGCAGTAGGCAAATACATAACATTTACAATATTATTTGCTACACACTCTCTACAAAAATGATATTTGATGTCAATGTGTTTGGTTCTCTTGTGAAAGACTGGATTTACTGTTAACTTTTGTGCACTCTGATTGTCATTGAAAAGGTCAATAGTGTACATTTCCTGTGTTATTTCATACTGTAAATTTCGTAAATAAACTGCTTCTTTACAAGCTTCAGTAATTGCCATATATTCGGCTTCACTACTGGACAAAGCAACAGTTTTTTGTTTTTTTTTGTTTCCCAAGATATTACACAACCAGATAAAGTGAAACATATTCCAGTATATGACTTCCTATCAATTATGTTTCCACCCCAATCTGCATCTACAAACCCTTTTATTAATGAACTTCCCTCAGCAGAATATTTTAAACCAAAATCTCTGGTACATTTTAAATATCTCAATAACCGCTTGACATATGCACAGTGTTCATTAGAATAACAATTGTTAAATTGACTTAAATACCCGACAGGATATGCAATATCCGGTCTGGTTAAAACTGACAAATACATAAGAGATCCAATTATTTGTTGATATGGAAAGTTTACTACATTTTGCTCATGTTTCGATACATTCAACTTAGTTTCCATTGGAGTCTTGACGGGTTTACACTGACTCATATTGAATCTATGCAACAGCTGATCTATATAATCTTTCTGATTTAATGTTATTGATTGGTTAGATTTATCAATGTTTATGTTTACACCAAGACATATCCTTATTTCTCCTAGATCCTTAATTTTGAATTGATTAGCCAGTACACGTTTTAAATGTTCAACTTCACTATTATTATTAAAAAAAATAAAGAAATCGTCTACAAACAATGTTACAATAGTTTTTAAATTATTTTGCATTTTTGTGTACACGCATGGTTCTATTTTTGATCTACTATAACCCATGTTTAATAAACATTCATCTACTTTTTTATTCCATGTTCTGGAAGACTGTTTAAGTCCATAGATAGCCTTTTTTAACTTAAGTACTTGGCCACTATGTATACTTTCAGAAAAACCTTCCGGTATCTGCATATAAATTGTTTCTTGTAGATTGCCGTTCAAAAAAGCAGTAGTTACATCAAGATGTGTTGTATTCAGACCCAGTTTTACTGACAATGCAAAAAGTAACCTCAAAGTAGCGTGTCTATCTACTGGTGAGAATGTTTCTGTAAAGTCTATACCTTCAACTTGCGAAAAACCTTTTGCCACTAAACGGGCAAGAAAACGAACTTTATTTTCACAGTCATATTTTTTTCGTAGCACCCACTTGCACTGTACTACTCTAGCATTTTTTGGAGCATCACTCAACTCCCACGCACCATTTTCTTCAAAACACTGCAACTCTTCTTTGACAGCCGTCTCCCACTGCTCCTTCTCTGGCCCATTTAAGGCGTCACATAGAGACAGACCAGCTGCATCATCATATGTGTCACTGTCGACACACAGGTTTGAGAGCCCATACCTTTCTGGAGCTTTCCTTATCCTCTTGGGTCGACACTGCGGACTATTTTTCTCTCCATCAATCACAGTGCAGTCTGTGTCTTCATAGTCACTGGGGATATATGTCTCGTCATCACTTTGAAAACTCTCTTCATAGTCACTTTGGCCTGACAGTGGTTCAATCTGTTGTTGCTGTGTGTCTTCATGTTTCATACTATCCCCCACTGAATCAATATTCTGACCTCGAACTTCAATGAGTTGTTCAGATTTTGATTCCTTCTCAATGATGATCACATCTCTATTTGTTGTTACAGTCCTTGTTTCTGGATTGTATACCCTATATCCTTTTATGTTATCTGGATATCCTATGAGAATATTTTTGGTCGCCTTCTTGTCCCACATCTTTCTCTTTTCTTTTGCTACATGGACCATCACAGTGCTACCGAAGATTCTTATATGGCTAATGTCAGGTTTGAAGCCAGTCCACAGCTCATATGGAGTTTTGTTATCTAATGCTGCTGCCACAATTCGATTCTGCAGATATACTGCCGTATTGGCGGCTTCACCCCAGAATTCTTTGCCTGGATTGGCATCAAAAAGTAGACATCTTGCCTTTTCTACGATGGTACGGTTGAACCTTTCATATAATCCGTTTTGTTCCGGAGTGTACGGATTAGTTTTCTGATGAATCACACCAGTACGGTCCAGGTAATCATCAAATTCTTTGTTGCAGTATTCCAGCCCATTATCACTTCTTAATACTTTGATTGTTCGGTTTGTTTGATTTTCGACCTGAGCTTTAAAACTTTTGAAATACTTCAAAGCCTCATTTTTGTGTTTCAGAAAATAAATGAATGTCATCCTGCTATGATCATCCACAAACAACAAGAAGTATCTGGACCCCCCTATAGATGTTGTCTCCATAGGTCCACAAATATCTGTGTGCACAACATCTAGTAGATTACAACTTCGCTGGCCAGTGCTCTTAAACGGTAGTCTACATTGTTTTGCTTCGCAACATGTGGTACACGAGGACTTGCTGATATTAACTTTTTCATCAACCGACATGCCAAGCACACCATTCTTCATCTTATTTCAATAATCTTTATTTATGTATCCTAATCTGCGATGCCATGTTATTCCTGATACAACTGATGCTGCTAAACATTCTTGTTTTAACAGATTCACTTTATAAACTCCATTGACCAATACTGCTGTAAGAACTAGTTCATTCTTCTGATTATAAACTGAACAGCCATTTTCAGTGAATGAAACACTGTTTCCCTTCATAATTCCAGATACTTGTCAAAAATGTCAAATAAATCGAAATGAACCAATCGGCGGCATCTGCCCCCCAGGAACTTTCGTTTGTTTTCTTTTTTATAAGTGTGTGATTGGTTAAAACTGGTATTTGCCCCCCAGACATAACCTGATCTGGAATGCCTAATTGGCTGACAGATAGCAAATTTGTGGTTATGTTTGGTACACAGAACACGTCTTTCACTACGATGTCCCACTCATGTTTTTCAGTGGTAGTCGTGATTTTTACATCGCCAGAACATAATACTGACACCTTATCACTGTTAGCAACAACAATTTCTGTTTTGTTCATGCTTTGCATTCATGATCCAACTTTCATTTGCTGTTAGGTGTACACTCGCACCCGAGTCGATGTACCATTCATCTTTATTGAATGTTCCGCTCAGGAAAACTGCGCTAAAAGCATTTGACTGCATTCTTTCCTTATTCTTCTGATTAGATGAGTTGTTTTCGTTGTTTTTCTCGTTATTTGTACATTGATTCTTGTAGTGGCCGATTTGTTTACATCGGTAGCACTTAATCTGCTTGACGTTTGACTTTGACAAGCTAGTGTTACCAACTTCATGTTTTCCGGTCATAGACAAGTTATTTTGTTTTCCTCTGTACTTCGAACGAATCGCAAAAGCACCGCTAACTTCACTCTCATCATGACTTGCTGAATCCATGTCCAACAATTTGGTTTTGATGGAATCTGATGTAATAGGAATGCCAGAATGCTCAATTGCCATGATCATAGGGGAAAAACGATCAGGCAATCCCGCTAACAGCAGTGATCCTGTCCACTGGTCATTAATTTCGAATCCTGTTCCACTGAGTTTCTGTGCCGTATCAATAATCCGCGTTACATATGACGTCATTGAACTGCAATTCTCTCGACGAATCGAAATCAAATTCCGTAGGAGGCTTATTCTTCGTGAAAACCCGTTGTCATCGAATAATTGTTGCAGCTTTTCCCATAATTCTTTTGAAGATTTAACATTCTTCACTTGTACGTATAAGGATGGGTCGATTGTCATAATCAATTTAGCTTTGGTTTTTTCATCATCTGTAGATTTAATTTCTTCTTCTGGATCTGGCTTGACACAATGCTTCATGCCTTCAAGGATTAGGAAATTCTCCGCCGCAAAACACCATTCGCTGTAATTATCACGACCCGTTAGCTTGGGAACGTTGATTAGATAGTTGGTAGACATTTTGAATTTCCAACTGCGATGTTACTAGAACCACTAAATATAACAATTCTTCCACGACACAGTGCTCAATCTTTAATCACGATTTTGAAATAGTCTTTTAACACTTGCGAATACTGCAAAATCTGGTTAAATATTTCAAAATTATGAGCATGCGGCCCATAACCTATAATAATGCAACAAGTTTGAAGATAACTCAACGACTGACTTTATTTGAAAAGAAAAAAATATAGTTTGACAATAGAGAACATAGATGGCAGCACTAGTCTTATATTTTAGATATGCATTACAACAGACCTAATATAGCCTGGAGGGGTTTGTGATCGGAAACGAGTTCAGAGTCTGATTTACCATAAAGATATATTTCGAAATGTTAAACTGCCCAGACGATCGCGAGTGCTTCTTTTTCCGTTTGGCAGTATTATTTTTCGCAATCAGTAACACTTTGTTGCCATACGCAATAATTCTGGGTTCATGTGATTCCGAGTCGAATTGAATGAGGACAGCCCCCAATCCAACTGGGCTAGCATCAGCAATGACTTGTGTCCGATCACCCGGGTTGTAATACCCCAAACTCTTCAAATTTGATATGGCATGCTTCAGTTTTTGAAAACTTGACTCATGTTCCAAAGTGCAGAATTTTTCAATGTCAGCTTTTTTGTTAATTTCAAATTTCAGAAGCCGTCTGAATGGTTCATTCAACGTAGCTAAAATTTGCCGCCCATTTTCCAATATAGATCACGAGGCCTAAAGAACTATGTATTTCTTCGATGGTTTTTGGTGTTCGGAATGATTTCATCGAATCGATATAGCTAGGTTTAATGCCGTTAGGGGATAGTACATGTCCGAAAAACTCGACACTTTTGAGTTTAAAATACACTTTTCTTTATTCAACAAAATATCATTGTCTCTAAGGACTCGAAGTGTGTTTTCAACCAGTTTATCATGTTCTACTTCATTTGAGGCAAAGATTAGAATATCATCGATAAAGTTTATTGTACCATCGCAATCAATCAGGATTCTCTCCAAAATCTTCTGGAAAATTTCGGTAGCACAAGAAGTTTCAAACATCAATCTCTCATATCGATATAAACCTTTGCTAGTGATGAACGTAGTAATGAAACGGGACTCAGCAGAAATCTCGATCTGATGGAACGCATTTTTAATGTCGAGTTTGGAAAATAATTTGGCTTTCCTGAAATGAGGTATGACTTCTTCGATTATGTCAGATTCAACTAACTCTCTCAGCTTAGATTCAATTTTGTCTTCCAACGGAAGTGGCACTCTTCGATATGCTTGACAAATTGGTGTGACAGTCTTATCGACTGGGATATCAACAATGACACCTTTGAACTTTGGGAACTGTCCAACAGCGTTGTTTACTGAGAGACCGATTTTCAACACACCCAAAGCTATGGCTGTCGATTTTCCAAATAAATTCTTGGATCCCCCTCTAATTACATAAAATGTTGCGTTCTCCGATTTGTTGTTTACCGAGATATGAGGCTGGAAGGATCCTAGTACTTCCAAGGGTTCCTTACTGGCGTAGGAGAAATTTTTTTATTTGATTCTGGACAATTACTTTCTGACATTTCAAGAATTCCCAAGTTTTATCAGATATCAAATTGCTTTTACTACCAGAGTCAATGAGCGTATCAACCATAACTCCGCCAATGTTAGTTTGAACTGAACAATCGTCGTCTATGTGAAAAACATAATCGGTCGTCTTACCTTCATTTTCAGAGTTGTCAACACATCTACTTCATTTTGATACTGAAAGCGTCTGGAACTTGATGATTTATTGAATTTACGTTTATTTCGAGGCTTATAATCATTCGACATATTTCTTCCCTTGAGGAATTCTCTGCAACATCTCTGATAATGACCATGTTTTTCACACGTTCGACATGTTGCATTCACAGCGGGGCATTTCTGATCTGGATGAGGTAGTTTGAAGCCACACCTCTCGCTTATTTCAATTCTAGATCGCTTATATGCTCTGGTTGAATTAGATATCTTATTAATGTTTCGGAAACTGTTGGATGATGAACCGCCCTCAAATCGTTCCAGTTCTCTGTTAACTGTTTCTAAAGATTCTGCTTCGGATACAATGGTATGAATTGTAACATCATCACTCATACTCAAAATTTTTTTCCTCAATTCTGTTGAAGCACTTTTTTCGAAAATTTGATCTATTAGATGTTCATCTATCTTATCAAATTTACACTTCAAGGATTGTGCTATCAGACGCACTAAAAATTTATCAAAAGTTTCATCATTTTCTTGTTTCAATTGTCGAAATATGTGCCGTTCATAAAGTTTACTCTGTTTGTAAAAGTGCTCATCTAGTTTTCCTAAAGCTACTCTAAAAACAGCTTGGTGTTCCTGTAAGTTTCACAATTTCTTGCGAACCGAGTCCCCCTGTAACAGAAAGACTCTCTTCCGAATCGGGTCTTCTATGTTCAATGCAATCAGGAAAATTTCGAATGCTCGCTTCCATTTTCCCAACGCAATCCCACAGAGCTGGGGTCACTTTCACACTCAAAAGCCTCCAACGATAATACGTTCGCCATTTGAAAACTTGAAATCTAAAAATTTAATATAACTTGTAGATTTCATGTTCTCTTCTTCGTTCAACAAAATTGTGTGGTACTGATTCATAGTCGGGTGATTTGTGAACTGAACTCATTATTATTTATGTTCGTTGAATGTAGCTTTTGCCTATCTTCAATCATTATGTTCGCTTTACCGCAGTTGACCTAATAAAACGGTATCTTTTGCCTTCCCTACCAGGAAATTTTGATTTCGGGGGTTGAAACCCCAGTCTTTTTGATCACGCGGTGTCCAAACCGCGGGCTTTTTGATCACGCGGTATCAAACCGCGGGATTTTTTGATCACGCGGTAACCAAACCGCGGGATTTTTGATCACGCGGTAACCAAACCACGGGATTCTTGATCACGCGATAACCAAACCGCTAAATTTTTGATCACGCGGTATCCAACCGCGAGATTTTTTAATCACGCGGTAACCAAACCGCGGGCTTTTTGATAATACAGGCGCCTACCTGCTCCACCACATATATCGGATGATTGAACTCAGGCATAGCAAAGAACGAACGGGTTGGAAATAGATAGGTGCGTAACGAGTATATTTCACCAAACTTTCTGTGAATTCAACACACTTCACTAACCTTATTATCCTCGTTTCCACTGTAATGTTCCACCTTTTACTTATATCTCACTGGTCACTTCTACGTAAACGTTTTCTTTATTCTCCGTAATAAGCACTTCACTTGGTCATTGCTGTCGTGCGACTGGTCCTCATCTTCCTAGACACATCATCCTTCGCTGAGTCAAGGATTGAATAATCAAACCGAAAACTAAACTGAATCATATTTTATTGATAGTGCACTGGGAAAGACCCACTAAGGTTGAAAGAGAATGCTCTGAACATTCTAGAAAATAAATTGGATGTTATAGTACCTTCGGAAGCAGATGAACATTTTTAAACTGTGAAATCTTTTGGTTTCTTGGAGAACAAGTCCCAATAGAATCAGTCTTACTGGATGAAGCAGCTGATGAGTTGGGTTGGATTGTCATCATGATGTTTACTGAATTCAAAGTGTTTTAGTCATTCCCCCGTATACGCTTTTTTACTACGTAGAGCTTGCTATGTTTGATATTAACTTTATGTTCACTTTCTTTCGCTTTATTGAGATATTTCTTGAAATGTGATCTTTTGTTTTTTATATGTAGATTCACACGAAAGGTTCCAGCCCTTCTTCTCGTTGACACGATGAATCATTCCTAGAGTATAGACTAACACCACCTTCGAAACGAAAGCGAGAATAGAATTCATAACCTGGACAAAGCATGTGTACATTATTCCCATAGCTGGGCACCGTTAATTAACTTCGTTGATCGTTAATCCGCTACAAAAAAAGTTAGCTTCGTTAAACGTTAAAGCGTTATATTTCGGAAGAATTAACGCAAGTTAACGTTAATCGTTAATCCGTTAATATCTGTTCAAACCTAACCGCTGTTGTCATATGTCGAAAGTATTTTTCATACTTTTGAACATGAATGCCTCTGTTATGGTAGTTCCTTACACTATAGGTAGTTATCTGTCTGTTTTGAACTTGGAACTAACATGTGTCCTGAAATTAGGCACTGATTACCAGTTTCTCAGGAAACCACTGTCAAAAAATCGGTTAGTAGCGGTGAGTAGTGGTTACCATAGGACCATACCCTAAGCACCTGCGCTAAGTAATGAAATGATCAAACGTCAAATGAAGGAAATCTCCTTGCAGTTTTCTTTCTCACTCGCACGCCTCGGCAAAATATATCTAGTTTTGTTTTTGTTTCACTCGTTCTCCGTCACTTGACGGTGCCGTGTGGAAACTATTCGGCATTGGATTAACGATTAGGGGACTTCTGCATATTAACGAAAGTTAACGTATCCGTTAACCTTTTTAAAAGTTAACTTAAAAGTGAATCCGTTAATCAAAATGTTAACTTCGTTAATTAACGATTAACGGATTAACGAGTTAATGCCCAGCTATGATTATTCGTATATGAATCGACCTGAGTTTTAGTTAGTCAGCTACTCAATCAGCTGCCTGTAGTTTTTTAGAAAACATATATGACTCTTTCGATAATAGTAGACACTCTGCGGGTGTTTTTTTCGATCTATCACGTGCTTTTGATTGTTTGAATTATAATTTTATTGAAAGCAAATTGTTTTACCTGGGATTCAGGGGTGTATTTTTGAAGTGGCTCATGAGTTATCTCTCAGATCGAACAATGTTTGTTAAAATTAAAGGTTCAAATTCAGATAACCATAAAATTACCACTGGGTTGCCGCAGGGTTCACTGCTGGGACCACTCGTATTTCTCCTATTTGTAAATTATCTCCCTTCTTATTACTCAAATGAAGCATCTGGTGTCAATCTCTTTGCTGATGACATCTCCATAGAGGTCACAGCACAGAACCTAGAGGAACTACAGTCTTTTTGTTCGAAAATTGTTGTTAACTTAACCAAAACCGAATGCATTCATTTCAATTTATTGAACAATCCCGACAAGGCAGATGTTCCTATAAATGTAAATGGGGTTGATCTAATCACTACCCATTCAACAAAATTTCTAGGTGTTACTCTGGACAACTGTCTGAGATGGTCTGACCATATTGCAGTCATATGCAAAAAGATTAATCAAGCATATTATGCTATTTCTAAAATAAAGGATTGTATGCCTTCACATGCCCTGTTGTTGGACGTGTACTACAGTGTGGTTTATAGTCATCTGAGCTACAACGTAGCACTATGGGGAAATGCTCTCGATAAGGACAAAGTTTTTGTATCTCAAAAAAAAGTTATTACAAAATGTTTGTAGGGAATCATGCAAGCAAGCATTTGTATCACACCAGATCTCAACATTCCCTGGTATCTATATACTCTCTTTCTACCACAACTACTCCACTCGACACTCTGAGCTGTTGAGCATTCCCAAGCACAGATCTTCTAAATTCAAACAGTCCCCCATATATATGGGCATAAAATTATTCAACCACCTTCCTGAACACTACAAAAATATGAGCAAACAATCATTCAAAAGAGCAGTTAAAGCACAATTACTCTTGAAAGCTTATTGCAGTGTAGATGTATTCTTCTCAGATCCATTAGACTGAACGTGCTCCTATTAATTCCTTCCATGGACAGATGAAACTTTTTATACATTTTTGTACATTTTATACATTTATATTGTTATCGATTTTATCATTATTCATATATTTCATTCCTCACCTTTTTTAATAATATACATGTTTTCAAAGTGCCTTTATTTGTGAAATATTTTTTACCTAACATCCTATAAATTTGTTACTGTCTCAAAGGATGAATAAATTCTATTTCTAATAAGAATGTCAGATTTTTCGGTTTGCAGATGGTGAAGCACATCATTGATATTTTTATTCATACCACGAATATTACAATAATCGATTTTCAATACTCTCGATGAAGGTCCCCCCGAGTACCTCCCACCCGGAAATCCGATTGGGGAGGTATTTTACTTCCGGAATTTTTTACTCTGGGAGACATTAGCATCATTTTACAAATTCAATAGTTGGGAAAAACCGGAAATATCAACCACATACTGATATGTGAATTAACACTTCACAGCAAATATAGTTGGTATGGTGGTATCTCACCGGGCGATGGTTAGACCATCTTCCACCTGGGTTTTCCTTTTTGTCGCCTCCTACGACAGGCAGAATCTACCCCAGGGTTATTCTAATCCGACTCATATAGAGACTTTCTCGCAGATGAAAAATATGAATGGGACATATGAATAGGATAAAGCATACAGTGAATTGAATATGGTAAAGTGGTTGGTTTTCCTTGTAAAAAGGGGATACAGCATAATTTGAATTTTTGAAGTGAACTGCTTTTCATATCATCAACATTCTCTATTTAAAATCAGTAAATTTCGTAGCAACTGGTCGAACATGTTCACCGAGACCAAATAGCTAGAACAACACGAAAAGAGCTTTGCAGTTATGCACCTTGATTTGAAGGTGGAAAATATTGAAAAGGAGTTTGAATATTGTTGAGCAGTGAAAAGATGTATGGAAATTATAGTAATCTGCACCTATATATCCCCATACACTAAGATAAATGTTTTTCTCGATTCCTTTTATGATCTGCTGCAAGAATTGTCAAGTATATTCAAACATTACATGTGGTGACTTGAATATTCACTCAGAACTAGAAAATGAAGCTGGAAATTCAACCACACGTTGCATTCTGATTCGTATTCAGATACTCAAAATACATAGGATAGTTTCGATTTTTCTCAAGATTAGTTGATGTAGTTCAAATAGCACTTTACCCCATTTGTTTTGTTGTTTCAATGAAGTGAAATATTTTGTAAAAACATTGTGTATTCACCAATTTCAGATGCTTCATTGTTTGCACTCCATCAGCTCTTCCTGGATCAGTACTGAAAGATGTGTTTTGTCGATTTGGGAACTTAATAGACGTGTACATGTTGACTAATCGCAATTGTGGATACGCGAGATATGCTGTGAGGCAGTCTGCAGAAGATGCAATTAAGGTAGGACAATGCAGAATATAAAATCTGGACACTATTATGTATTTTTCAGACGTTGCATGGCGCCGAGGTTTTAGGTATTCGTTTGAAGGTTATTGAAGCTGAAGAGAGACCAGAAAAGAGAAGAAGAATGGATTGATCCCAATTGGTAAGCTCAAAGTATCTTTGATTTTTATTTTATTTTTCAAATTTCCAGATATTCATTCAGTTGAAAATATATGAATCAATCCGAAAGTGAATATACAGGCTACAGCACGTCGGTTAGTCTGAGATATAAA
Source organism: Zygogramma bicolorata (assembly GCA_032362365.1). Classification (NCBI taxonomy): domain Eukaryota; kingdom Metazoa; phylum Arthropoda; class Insecta; order Coleoptera; family Chrysomelidae; genus Zygogramma; species Zygogramma bicolorata. The sequence continues at coordinate 55,007 of JAVJAQ010005694.1, read as the reverse complement.
TAGAAATCATATTCTGAAATTTATAATATTTTTGTATGCTTTATTGAATGAATATTATAGGGTAGAAGTCCAAAATCTAAACATTTCTGAGGCTTTTGACAGACTTCCAAGGAAAAATTATGTATCAGTTGAAGTTTTCAAGCATCAGCGGACTTTTTTTCTAGGGAGAAGTATTCCTCTCTGAAAAAATATACAAAGCCAAGGTTGTAGTATCCTACTCTGACTGCAAAGAGTCTGCCCCAGAGTCCCATAGGGCTTGGTGTTAGGTCTTATCCTCTTACCATATACGTTCGACGTTCTCCACCTGACCAAGTCACAGCTAATGATAGTAGGATCTACAATGACCCGCAAATCAGTTCAGTAGTGGAGCAAATATTGCTGTATTCGACTAAATAACGACAAATGCGTCATTCTTCAACTGAGATCCAACTTGATTTATCAGGGCAAATACACCCACCAGTTGAACAACAGAAAAATCATGAAAAAAAAGAAAAACCCTCAAAAAACTTTAGTCAGAACTTGTCAGAGAAATGTGAATTGTGTAAGTAATGGAATCAGTAAATTTCGAAATTTAACTACTCTGGATGTGTTATGTGAAACTCTCTGATTCTTGTTTTATACATGAAATAGTGGAAGGTTCACCTATTTTTGGTTGTTTTTGTTTGGTTGTTCTGGTTGGATTAAGGGAAAGTTTTTCTATTTCTATTTTTCGAGATAATCGCGATTGAAAGCTGCGATTTTTCGTGTTGGAATGTACGTTTTCGGACGGTTTTCAACTAACTCAAACACATAGCGTTCTATGGAAAAAAAGGTTCAACAATGAAGAAGAAAAAAATCAAGAGACTGAATTGTCATCCGAATGCACTAGGTTCAAACTAAAGATAGTTATGGCTCCTTGAAGAAGACTTTTATAAATAACGTAAAACCAATGCATTATTTGAGCAAAACTCGTAAACATTGTTTGTGGTACTCGAAAAGACTTTCACAATGAACACAGATGAGTTGATTGCATAATAACTAAGCCAGTGACGACTCAAAAATGGTGGTCCACTCATTTTTTTAATGCAATATAATATTGACTGTTATACCTCTTCAAATATAGCTCATTCAATCTGAAAGTATATCTGGGTTATAGTGTGTATTCGTTGAAGAAGCTTCGATTAAAATGAATCCGTATTTTTAAAATTTCTTGAAAAAATGTTTTCTTTTCAGAAAAAACCAAACATTAAAGAAAATACTAAAAATAAATATGCTATAAAAAAGTAGTTTCATTCAAAACAACAAGTGTGGGTGTTTTTTTGTTTCGGTGAGATGAAAAATAAGGAAGACTAACTGTTAGAAGTTTGCTCGCACACACGTACCGAATCCCTTAACCCTTGACCTTTCGACTACGAAAGGCTTGGGCATATTGAAATTTGTATAATATTGTAGCCGTTAAAATTATTTTTGAAATTGTATTCTGCATAGTTTTGTAGTTGAAAGGTAAAGGGTTAAGCGATTTGGTACGGGTAGTCCGTGCACTATAAAGCAAACTTCAAACAGTTAATAAACTTATATTTTTATAGTCATACTTTGATATCTTCTTTAGTTTTACAGTTATTCTGAGAAGAATATATTTTTCTGAGAAAATATGGTTTGGCTTTCCGAATAATGCATTGGTCTTCAGTTATTCAATGTTGAATACTTCGAGTCAAGTTCCTGCAGAAGGAAGCTTCAACAAACCAGTCTCTTTATAAATGAATTGAACTGGCCGAAATTGATGAGAATCCAAATTTTACAAAAAAAAATTAAAGTTTCCTCCAAAATTCTCGATTTACAAAACCGCGACACATTTTTCGCTATACAATAGCTTCTTTGAGCAGGATCAAAAAATATCTTGCTTGAAGTTATTGTATAGCGAAACACGGGTCGCGGTTCTGTAAACCCATTGTCAATGAGAATCGTACTAGAAACTGTGATATTTTTTTGCAGTCTTTTATGTTTTTGTCTCAATTTTTGATCATTACAATTATTTCAATGGAACGCAATGTTTTACAGTTATTCACGTGAAACCGTCCAAAAAATGTATTTTCCAACAAAAAATTATTCAGTCGCTGTTTTATCAAAAAATATCATTTTTTTTTGGAAAAACTTCATGGGACATTTTATTCTCAATATTTGTCCTCTTTCCATTTTCGAGGTTATACATTTTCGCCGCCGGCATCCACTTTGTATAATACAAAATAATCTAGGCCAACCAAAAAATGAATAAACCGTTTAGTATTTTTTATTATACACTCACCAGCATAATTAGTGCATTAGTCCAAATTTTTATGAACGACTGGGTTTTTAGGAATGTGAGTAGATCTTATGGTCTGACTGGATCATTATCACAAAAATCAGCAAAAAGGTAAGACCACAAAAAACTACAACCAGAAATTCATCAAAATATTGAAATTAAGAACATACAATCAGTGAATTCACAACTTTTGTCGGATAATAACTAATGCACTAATTATGCCTGTAAGTGTATGAAACATGTCCCAGAAGGTTTTATCTTAATACATTCAGAGTAATTGGATTCCAATGTTTTCATGTTATAAGTGCTCATTTCACTTCAAAGAGCTATGGTGAAAAGTTAGATTGTATCTGATAGAAACCGTCACATATGGTATTGGCAAGAAAATCGGACTATAATTTATCTCAAGATTTCGAAGATACATGAGGAATATTTTTTAACAGCTTCACTTATGATAACAATACTGATAATGAGTTTATTGCCCAACAGTTCAACCCATTTACAGATAAAAATGAATTTGAAATTGGGTAAATACAGAAAGAAGCAAATCATTATTCGTCTTTTCAGAACACCATAATATTAAATTCACCCTATAATAATATCATTCTTGGTATTTTCTAGCTGATCTGAAGGTGGATTCATGCTAGCCAACTTGACTTGTATTTAACTTAGCAAGTTATCTTTGAAAAAAGGAATCATGCAAGAACTCTTAAACTTGAATAGCGAAGATATGCGGGACTGATTTTAATAGCTGACAAATTTTTGGAGCGTTAGCGGAGAAAAGTTGATAAGTTACTTAATGCATGAATGCTTCCAAATGATTTTGAACGTTGAACTTCTTGAATATCTAAGTTGAATTGAATACAATTTAAGTTGGCTTGCATGAATCCAACTTAACTAATTCCGAATTAGATGGAAAGTGTATATCGCAATAGTCCAATATTTTATTGAAATTTTTGCACATCACATAAATAGGTGCTTTGAATAATATATTAAGTTCTGGCTATCGGGAGCCTGAAAGATTCACTATGTCTATATGAAAGTTCAGTACGTTGAGGTTAATTTCTTCAAGTATATCAGTACTATTGACCCTGGTGTCTAATAATTTGTGAAAAAAACAATAATCAAGATGTTTTCTTTTGTTTGATGTAATATTATTGCTGCGTTGGAATTATCAGAATATAAAGCCCTTAGAGATATAGAATTTAGCCTTACTCCAGAAAAAATACTAGGCATGCGGTTAATGAATCATAATTCTACTATTCAGTAGTAAAATTCGTAGTTTCCATGATTCACTACTTTTTATACAAATCAACAAATACATACGTACATACTAAAAATATACTTTTTTTAGACTGAGTAACATATTGCACCTGAATTTGTGACTGAAGGAAAATATGCTAATCATCTTTCATCTTTAAAAGTAAATTGGCCAATTACTTGCAATATATTTTCAACTGAATGAGTATTAATGCGAGTGGTTTGCAGTTCTTTGAACCGGATCGTTTTCATTGTTTATATTGAAACAAATTCATTTGGTATCACAAACTATGCAATCCAACTTTATGAAAATCCAACTGATACATACATTACTGATATAAATACTATGTACATTCCAAAACCTACCTGTGAGACTAAATCTACTGATAATCGAACAAAAACTTAATTATTCCAGGTATTTATGCATACCAGATGTTTAACTATTGATTTTTTTAGCACATTTTAATGGCTTATTCGAACGTAAGTTATAATTGTTTATTTGTGATTTATAATAAATCATTGAAGTATGCTACATACTGTGGCGTGAAGTGCTTCATTTATCTAGAGATAATAACAATTTCTGGAAGGATAAATGGAACTTTTGATAAGGATGGTATTCTATTTTGAAAACTATCATTCGAAAGAGATACAATAAACAAACCAAAAAACTATTTGCAAGGTTAATTTCCATAGATTTCGTGGGCATATAGACGAAAAATATATCTTTGTTAATCTCCCAATAAATTTATGAATATTGCAAATATTATACCTGTTGTTTGAATGTTAATCGAGGAGGTAACTGACAAAATACTCGGTCAATTTTGCTTTTTCGTAATATTGCAGTTACTTATCGGGGCAAATATATCAATTTGACCTATAAACAGATGTTATGAATTTTTCTGGCAAGATTTATGCTTCTGATTGGTTCTTATTTTCATGAAGGCAAGGTTCACTCGTATAATGAGGAAAATGGAATTTTTAATGAAGTACATGTTTTTGAAAGTCATGCTTGACTTAGCATGTATCCTATATGGAATGTAAATCTATTCGTTGTTAAACATCTGGTTCAGTTCTGTTACCACTTTCTTAATAATGATTTTCCTTTGTTTAGATTGGACTGAAATTTGACATAGAACTTAAGGACTTTGACATAGGAGTTTCATGTACCAAACTCGCACGCCACACTAATTCCAAAGTACGACAAGTTTTTACATGAACGTCATTTACGAATAATAACATTACCACTTAACGAACCACATTACGTATTTCTCACTAATCGGACTTCAACCTAATTTGACCTATAAATGTTTTTTATATTCTAAGTGAATGTGTGATGTTATTCAAATAAATATAAAAATCATTATTATTGAATTAAAATGAAATAGTTCAATAAAATACATCATAGCTTCTGTTTGTTTTTATTTTTCCAACCCAATCCTAGGTAATGGTATAAAATAAGGTATAAAAGCCATGGGCAAGAGACTCCAAGGGAGTTTCCCCCCAACAACATTTTTGCTAATAAGCAAAGTGAGCTGAAATAATTTCACTATCGAGAATTAATAGTCATATCTCTGTCAATAGTATTTGGAACTCCTTGTGATTTGACCACCCAAAATACAACATTGACTTCGAATGCCTGTTACGCTCCCAAGCTACTGGTAGGTGTATGTGACAAGATATGAGGGTCGTGAATATCCATCAACTCCAGTACTTAAATGGAAAGTGGGGGTTTTCGAGTACCTTGTTGATAGATCTCCAAGTTGATGAAAAATCATATATATATATACATATATATATATATATATAAAATTGAGGTATCGAATGTGAAATACTAGTCAAAAAATGTTGATAAAGAAATTAAACGAAATATTATGGAAAAATGTTGAACCAAGTTTCAAATTGGGTGTACTCACGACGTTTCGATTGCTGGTATTCTGGTGATGACTGACAATAATATTTCGAGGAGTGGTCGGTTATTAAGCCCCGATTTCCCTATGGTGGGGAAAGGGGTGGTATTAACAAGGAGGCGAGTGGGTGCTACTACTAGAAGTGTGCTGATCGACCTTGAGCGGGAAATGGATGTATTGGCGCGAGATTATCCCTCATCGAGCCGAAGTCGGTCCATGCCTTGGATAAGTGGCCTCCACACATTCCGGATCTCCAGGCAGGGGTGACTGAATGCGTCGTTGTTGGGGATGAAGGCGGCTTTCTTGAATTTCCTCTTGAAACAGTGCTCCTCCTTGTGTATGACCTCGGCTTCAGACCATTGAATGCTGTTATGCTTTTTCCAAACATGTTCCGCTATTCCTGATTTTGTTGTTTCTGTTGTGTTTTTTTCTTGTGTTCGCGTATTCTCGCTTCCAATGGTCTTTTGGTTTCTCCGATGTAGGATTTGCCGAGCTCGCATGGTATCCGGTAAACGCAGTTGTTGGTGTCGCTGAGCTGGCTGCTTATTGTGTTCCCTGATCGAAAACAGACTCTGACGTTGTATTTCTCTCCTATCCTCTTGATCCTTTCTGAAAGTCCTCTCACGTAGGGGATGGTAAGAATTTGCTGTTCCAGTATCTCCTTAGTGTTCCTTTGATTTGTCCGGGCCAAAGTTTGATCCACCAGCTCCTTCGAGTAGCCATTCTTTTGAAGATCCTTCCTTATGTTGCTCAGCTCCTTGTCTAGACTTTCTTTGGTGTTACAGAGATTGATTGCCCGATCAATCAGAGACTTGACGATTCCCCGATTCGTAGATTGGTGGTGATTGGATTGCTCATTAAGGTATTTTCCTGTATGCGTTGGTTTCCTGTAGACTGATGTTTCCAATAAATTTCTGATCCTCTCCACCTCTACGCCAAGAAACAGCAGTCTGCTCTGAGATTTTTTCTCCATTGTGAACTTGATGGTGGGCCTCACGTTGTTCAGATGTTCTAGGATGGCGTCAAATTCTGAATCTTCGTGGTTCCATACTATGAACGTGTCGTCGACATATCTCAATCAGACGCGGGGTTCTGCTTGGCCTGTTAGATGGCGAGTGCTTCGAACCACTCCATGTAGATGTTGGCTATAACCGGTGATAGTAGAGGAGCCCACGATGCTAAATCGGGATTTACTTTCATAGAGACCTATTGGGTTGCGAAGCTTAGATGATAAAAGGAGAAAAATGTTATATAATGTATACCTTTTCATCGGTGGGTGACGCGGATATAGATTTTCCAAAATGTAAAAAAAACTATTGCATGGATTTACTCGAGCGCGTCAGATATTGATATCATCTATGTCCTACATATTTTTAAAAATGTAAGTATGTTAATCTTATATTGTTTCCATGAGGGGGCTGGTCGTACGTAAGGGTTGAAAATGAAAAAAAAAATCTTGAGCGCATCAGATCTTCTGAGGGAATGTTAAGTGAACCAGAAGCATCCAGAGCATTCCCAAAAATGTGTGAATATTATACCCAGCAGAAAAAAAAACACGTTAAACTTCTTAAGTCAACAAGAAAAAAATACTATCTAAATATAATTTCATCTTCCGATAATCCGACAAAAAGTGCATGGAGAATTATGTCTCGAAAGAAAATATAACATTGCTATCTGACGACAACAGCATAATTGCAAATACTACAGACGTGGCTAATACTTTCAATCTTTCGAGATGCACCATACAACATAATTTCTAATATTTCATTCACCCGTTTCTGACACTACTGAGGAAAATTTTGACAGTATGGACCGCATTGAAAACAACCTACAGTTATGCCCTTTTTCACAGGGTGAACTTCAAGAACTATTACAAAAAAAATTGAAGAATAAAAGATCGTATGGGTTTGACGAAGTCGTGGCTTTTTTATTGAAAAAAGTAATTTCTTTCATAATATCACCTTTGACATATCTTGTCAATCTTTCTTTTGCAAATGGGGAATTTCCGGATCACATGAAAACGGGCAAAGTGAATCCAGTTTTCAAAAAAGGGAACCGTAAACGTGCTGAAAATTATCGGCCCATAACTATTCCTTCAATATTTTCAAAAATATTTGAATATAGCTTCGTTTAAAGACTTAATACACACTTAGAAATGAATGAAATAATCGTAAGGGCATGGACAACATGGCTTTAGAGCATTAAAGTCAACCAGTACTGCTATTCATTCATTTTATGAGAATTTAACACAATTGATGAGTACAGGAGACTGCCCTGTTGGGATATTTTGTGATCTCAGCAGAGCATTCGACTATGTTGATCATGAAATACTCATACGAAAATTGTCCAACGTAGGCATCCAGAATCAAGCTCTGAGATGGTTAGAATCCTATTTATATAACCGAAGACAAGACGTTAGTATAATGAATGTTACTGAAACCTGTACAAATATCACAAATTCTGACTATCCATCAACAAATATTGGTGTTCCACAGGGATCAGTTCTGGGACCGAAACTGTTCTTAATGTATTCCAATGATCTGATTAAAGTGAACAAATCTACGCATTTTACACTATATGCTGATGATACATCTGTACTTGTCGCGGAAAAGTCTGATGGATCACTTGAACAAAAATGCAATGATATTCTCAGTGACTTGCATAAATGGTTCTCGGTGAATTATCTTTCTCTCAATGCAGAAAAAACACTGTGTGTACGCTTTCATAATAAAAATAAACAAATTGACAGAGTAAACTTACACATAAATAATAATAAAATAGAAAGTGTTCCATATGTAAAATTTCTGGGATTTTTCATAGATGAATCCCTAGACTGGAAAAAAGTTCGACTCAGTTATCTCAAAAATTAAGTCTGTGAACTATTTGCTCCGGAATCTTAGATCAATCTTGACCGAAAAACAACTGATTATGTAATATTACGCACAGGCTGAATCGCGGCTCCGATACGGAATAAGTTTCTGGGGAACATCCACTAATGTCATTAACGTACTCAAATCCCAAAAACGATTGATTCGTTGTATTGCTGGTGTATCACGTAGAGTGTAAGTTGTAAAGACTATTTTCAAAATTTTAAGTAATGAACCAATTTTGCAATTTCCTGATTTTTCAAAACCTTTCATATTAATGACAGATGCTTCAAATATATCCATTGGTGCTGTCGTTTCACAAGGAACCCTAGGTAATGACAGACCCATTGCCTATGCTTCACGAACTTTGAATAGTTCAGAACAAAATCATTCAACAATTGAAAAAGAGCTTTTAGCAATTGTAAATTTTACAAAATTTTTCAGACCTTATTCGGACGTAAATTTTCCCTGATAACCGATCATAAACCACTCGAATGGTTATTTAACCTAAAAGACCCAAGTTCAAGACTTGTAAGATGGAGACTAAGGCTAGAGGAACTTGATTATAAAATCCTATATAGAAAAGGCAAACAAAATAAAGTTGCAGATGCTTTATCTCGTATAGAAATGAATCCCATTGAAACACAATCACTCTCAGTCAATATTGACCCACAAGAACATAGAATTGAGAGACTTATTACCGAATTATTTGACACAAATTATAAAATTCCTCAACTCTCAGAAAGTGATCTAAATGATATAAATGAGCTCATTAAAAAGGAAACAGAAAAAGAAATAAAAGGAGAGAATAAAAAAATGAACATCATTTCGGACATTCAATTACGTCCACCTACAAAAAAAAAGATGAAGAATCTTTAGACACTGAACACACAAGTGCAGAAAATCCAGTTCTTGAAATACCGATTTCAGAACAAGAATTGAATAAATTTCAAAATCAAATTTTCCTTCGTTGTAGCCGAGATGCTATTTCACCACGTTTAACAATACAAAAAGTATTTGATAAAACCAGACTTAATATGGTTCTGCCCTATAAAAACTTCCAACAAAACCTGGTAGAGACAACGAAAAACTATTTACCAAATCATACATAGTATAATAATTCAAGACGAATTACAAACAATTGTGATTTCAACTAATCAAAAATACTTCAAAAACGGTGCATTCAAATTAATCCACAGTAATATTTTTTTCTTGAAGATATTACAAATAAAGAGGAACACCGAGAGAAAATAATATATCATGAAACAAAAACCATACATAGAACGAAATGAGCCCTCTCTCGAAAATATTATTGGCCTAATATGATAACTGATAAACGTGATTATATCAATACATGTGAAGATTGTCATAAATCAAAATATGAAAGACGCCCTAATGAAATAAAATTCAAATCGACCCCTATCGGAGAATATCCTCTTGAACATATTTATATGGATATATTATCGATAAATAAAATTAAATTTTTAACATTAATCGATAGTTTTTCACGATTCGCTCAAGCTTACCCCATTCAACCTAATGCATTAAATATCATCGAACGGAATTTTAATATTCTTTTCACACTATGGAATACCTACAAAAATCACATGCAATTCTGGCAGTGAATTTAAAAATAAAATTGTCGAAGATTTTTGTGAGAAATATAATATAAAATTACATTATATAACACCAAAAAATCCAAACAGTAATAATCAGATTGAAAGACTTCATTCGACATTACTAGAAGAAATCAGAATATTAAAACAAGAATTTCCACAAAGATCTATGTCAACCCACATGGTATATGCAATTTTAGGGTATAACAATACAATTCATTCAGCAACCAAATATACCCCTTTTCAAATAATAATTAAAGGAAATTTAAATCACTCAAATCCATTTGATATAACCACAGAACAAGTAATGACTGACTATTAAGAAAGACATGATCGAAATATTAAATTAATAAATGACTTAATAAAAACAAATAATGAGAAAGCAAAAGCAACCCTAGAAAAAGTTAATATACAGAGAAAAGAGCCCCGTGAAATAAAACTTGACCAACCAGTTTATCTGTATTGCGTATCAGTACTTACCCAGTACGAGATACGTCTGGAGATGGAGATACAAAAATATGAGCTTAACTAAATCTCGTAAAACGTAGATTTCTTATATATTTTCTGCTTTTACAACGATAAATGTCAATAATTTTCTATAAAAACATTCGACTATATCAATCAATCAATAGCAACTAGAGTAATGAAAAAACAATACATGGTGATGCAACAAAAACGGATACTCGACAATCTGATAAACGAAGAAGTAAAACCACACCCCTTTATAGAGAGCTTGAGCCAATAGCAAATGAAGACATCAAATTGAGAACTCTGAAAGCAACTTATCATACACAACAACTGAAACCTCGACGTATTATTTCAGATGCTAATGAAAATGATAATCCTGATAGGAATAAGAATATACTTATGACAGAAGGACAACAGATCAAGTTGAAGACTCTGACTAACCCAATTCTTCCTTTTTCCCTTGGACAAGCAAGAATTACATTTAAAAAATATACTTTCATCAAATTCTTAGATTTGACGAAATTTGACAAACCTTTACAAAGTATCAGAGACAATTCAGTGACAATTGCAAATTTAATCTCAATGAAAGACGAACTATACCCTCAACTTCAACATATGCATGAACATTTGAACTATCTTCTTGTACAAATTATAACTAAACTTAATTATATCAAACCTCAAAAATATAAACTACATAAAAGAGGACTCATAAATGTAGGAGGTAGAATTTATAAATGGCTGTTTGGCACTTTAGAGGATGAAGACGGTGAACGATATCTTAATGCTCTTGCAACACTGTCCGAAAATCAAAATAATTTACATCATGACTTGAAAAATTATTCATCTATAACTCAAGAGTTCATGAATGAAACAGTTCAAAATTTGAAGGAAATAGCAAACAATCAAAAAATAATTCAAAGTATTGTTCAAAGCTTGAATAAGTATACATTATTCCTACGATCACAAAATTCAATAGATACAATGATTATTGATAGTCAAAACATCCCTCTCGCAAATAATATCGAAGATTCAATATTATTCGCCGAACTCAATATAGTTCATAGTACTATATTATCAATTGATGATGATTAGAGAAACTAACAAAAATAATGTTCTCTCTATACAAAAATGGATTACCAGTTTTCGAAAATACTCAATCATATTATAAATTATTGAAAACAGAAATTCGTTACAGTAATGAAAGAATTCTGTTCATTGTTCATTTTTCGATACCCCATCACAAACAAAACCATTTTACCCTTGAAACCTTATATCTTGTTAAACTCGACAAATCACCATTATGCTGATGAAACCTGCATAAAAATTGAAGAAAGCTGCATCCAGTACACCGAAAACCAAATTTCGAATAACGACTGTATTCCTGAAATTCTTATGGGACAACTCATTACCAAATGCCAAACAACAGAAATCCAAATACAAGACATCGTTGAACCAATAACAAATGCATACCTATATAATTGCTATACCATTCAAGCAAATTCATATTGAGAAAATTTGCCAAGAGAATGGTTACGACGAAATTACTCAACCACAACTATAATGTACATCCCCTACCATTGCAAATTAAAAATCAATGGCGATATATATAGCAATGACGCCCCTACTATTGAAGAAACACCACTTCAACTACCACGACTGGACACTCTCGAGACACCCTCAAGAGGAAATCCACCCCTGTATAAGCTAGAGAAAATCAACCTGGCCGACATCAGTCATCTCCAGAAGATAGTCGAAAAAACTCAGCTATACATGAACTACGACGACAAGAAGAATATTCTTCGCATTATATTCTATATTCAATTTACATAATATTTATCGTTTTATTGTTACTGTTCATTTTCAGACAACAGATAGGTATTCAATTCAAAGAGATTATTTTCAACTCGATATTCAACTCGAGAAAATGATATTCAATTAGAACCAAATCATTGTTCTGAAAATAACACAGACGTATTATTTTCATCTTAAGGTTGGAGGAGTTATATATCCATAATGAATACCATCCATTGTATTAATCCCAGTTGTTTATCATAGCACGTAGCGCTGATTTTGCATTATTATTCTTATATATACGCGAGGACGCTTCAACGTTCGATTTTTACTTTACGTTTGATCCAGCACAGCTAACGAGCAATTGTATTCATTTTAAAAATAAACGGAATTTTCAAAAAACCAAATCTTTAATTGGGCAACGATTTGGTTTTTTAAAAATTTCGTTTATTTTTAAAATGAATACAATTGCTCGGTAGCTGTGCTGGATCAAACGTAAAAATCGAACAATGATGCGTTCTCGCGTTTATATAAGGAATATAATGCAAACTCAGCGTCTACGAGCTCTGGTAAACACTTGGATTATTACAATGGGTATATTCATTAGGAATATATAATTCCTCCATCCTTAAGATGAAAATAATACGTCTGTGTTATTTTCAGAACAACGATTTGGTTCTAGTTGGATATCATTATCTCGAGTTGAAAATAATCTTATTGAATTGAATATCTGTCGTCTGAAAATAAACAGTGATAATAGAATAACAAAGATTATACATGATGAATATAAAATATAATGTGAAGAATTGTTTTCTTCCGGTCGTTGTAGACTATGAAGTTGAGTCTTTTCAGCTATCTTCTGGAGATGGCTCAGGTCATCTAGGTTGATTTTTCCTAGAGTATACAGGGGTAGATTTCCTCTTGAGGGTGCCTCGAGAGTGTCCAGTTGTGGTAGTTGAAGCGGTGTTTTTTCAATGGTAGGGGCGTCATTACTATATACATCACCATTAATTTTCACTTTGCAATGATAAGGGATGTATATAAGTTTGGGTTGATTGATTTCCTCGTAACCATTCTCTTGGCAAACTTTTTCGATATAAATTTGCTTTAATGGTACACCAATGAGATATGCATTGGTGATTGGTTCAACGATGTCTTGTTGAATTTGGATGTCTGTTGTTTGGCATTTGGTCGTACGTTGTCCCATAAGAATTTCAGGAATACAGTCTTTATTTGAAATTTGATTTTCGATGAACTGGATACAACTATTTTCAACTCTGATGCAGGTTTCATCAGCATAATGGTGATAGATAGGATAGAAATGGAAAATCTCATAAACGTTTTCCTGGAGTACCGGAAAATGAACAATGAACAGAATTCTTTGATTACTATAGCGAATTTCTGTTTTTAATAATTTATAATATGATTGAGTATTTTCAAAAACTGGTAATCCATTTTTGTAAAGAGAAAACATTATTTTTGTTAATTTTTCTAATTCATCAATTGATAATATAGTACTATGAACTATATTGAGTTCAGCGAATAATATTGAATCTTCGATATTATTTAAGAGGAATAGCATGTTTTGACTATCAATAATCATTGTATCTAGTGAATTTTGTAATCGTAGAAATAATGTATACTTATTCAAACTTTGAACAATACTTTTAATTTGTTTTTGAATCAATTTTTGATTGCTTGATATTTTTTTAAATTTTTAACTGTTTCATTCATGAAATCTTGAGTTATAGATAAATAGTTTTTCAAATCATGATGTAAATTGTTTTGATTTTTGGACAGTGTTGCAAGAGCATTATCAGATCGTAGGAATAATGTATACTTATTCAAGCTTTGAACAATACTTTGAATTATTTTTTGATTGTTTGCTATTTCCTTCAAATTTTGAACTGTTTCATTCATGAACTCTTGAGTTATAGATGAATAATTTTTCAAGTCATGATGTAAATTATTTTGATTTGCAAGATTTGCAAGAGCATTAAGATATCGTTCACCGTCTTCATCATCCAAAGTGCCAAACAGCCATTTGTGAATTCTACCTCCTACATTTATGAGTCCTCTTTTATGTTTTTTATACGTTTGAGGTTTGATATTATTGAGTTTATTCATAATTCGTTCAAGGAGATAGTTCAAATGTTCATGCATATGTTGAAGTTGAGGATATAATTCGTCTTTAATAGAGACTAGATTTTCAATTGTTTTTGAATTGTCTCTAATATGTTGTATAGGTTTATCAAATTTTGTCAAGTCTAAAAATTTGATGAAAGTGTGTTTGTTGAATGTAATTCTTCAACTTGATCTGTTGTCCTTCTGTCATAATAAGGCCTATCAGGAGTATCATTTGTAGTAGCATCTGAAACAATTCGTTGGGGTTTCAGTTGTTGTTTATGATAGGTTGCTTTACGAGTTTTCAATTTGATATCCTCATTTTCTATTGGTTCAACAGCTCTATAAAGGGGTGTTGTTTTACTTCTCTGTTTGTCATACAAATAGACTTGTTGGTCAAGTTTGATTTCAGGGGGTTCTTTCCTTTCTATGTTTACTTTTTCTAGAGATGCTTTTGCTTTCTCGTTGTTTGTTTTTATCATATCATTTATTATTTTTATGTTTCTCTCATGTGTTTCTATGTAGTTAGTCATTATTTTTTCTGTGGTTATATCAAGTGGGTTTCCATGATTCAAGTTTCCTTTAATTATTTGAAATGGGGTATATTTAGTTGCCGAATGAATTGTGTTGTTATACCCTAAAATTGCGTATACCATGTGAGATGATATTGGTCTCTGTGGAAATTCTTGTTTCAATATTCTTATTTCTTCTAGTAATGTCGAATGAAGTCTTTCAATTGGACTATTACTATTAGTATTTTTGGGTGTTACATAATGTAATTTTATGTTATGTTTTTCACAAAAATCTTCAACGATTTTATTTTTGAATTCACTGCCTGAGTCGCATGTGATTTTTGAAGGTATTCCGTAGTGTGAAAAGAATATTAAAATTCCATCAATAATATTCAATGCATTAGGTTGAATAGGGTATGCTTGAGCGAAACGTGAAAAACTATCAATCAATGTTAAGAATTTTGTTTTATTTATCGATATTATATCCATATAAATATGTTCGAAAGGATATTCTCCGATAGGTGTTGGTTTAAATTTTATTTCATATGGGTGTCTTTCATATTTGGATTTTTGACAATCTTCACAGGTATTGATATAATCACGTATGTCAGTTATCATATTGGGCCAATAATATTTTCTTGAGAGGGCTAATTTTGTTTCATTAATTCCTCTATGAATAGTTTTTGTTTCATGATGATATTTTATTTTCTCTCGTTGTTCCTCTTTATTTATGATGTCTTTAAGTAAAATATTACTTTGGATGAATTTAAATGCAGAATTTTTGAAATAATTTTGAATAGTTGAAACTACAATTGTTTGTAATTCCTCTTGAATTATCATGCCATATGTATGTTTTGGTTTTAAGTAGTTTTTTATTATATCTACCAAATTTTGTTGGAAATTTTGGTAGGGTAAAACTATATTAAGTCTAGTTTTATCGAATATTTTTTGTATCGTTACTCGTGGTGTAATAGCATCTCGGCTACAACGAAGGAAAATCTGGTTTTTAAATTTATTTAATTCTTGTTCTGAAATTGGTATTTCAAGAACTGGATTTTCTGCATTTGAGTGTTCAGTTTCTAAAGATTCTTCATCTTTTTTCTTTTTTGTAGGTGGACGAATTTGAATGTCCGAAATGATGTTTATTTTCTTATCCTTATTTTTCTTGTCTTTATCGATAAATTAATCTATATCACTTAAGTCGATATCTGAAAGTTGAGGAATTTCATAATTAGGGTCGAATAATTCAGGGAAGTCATTTTCAAGTCTATGTTCTTGGGGATCAATATTTACTGCAAGTGATTGGGTTTCAATGGGATATATTTCTATACGAGATAAAGCATCTGCAACTTCATTTTGTTTTCCTTTTCGATATAGGATTTTATAATCGAATTCTTCTAGTCGAAGTCGCCATCTTACAAGTCTTGAACTTGGGTCTTTTAAGTTAAATAACCATTCAAGTGGTTTATGATCGGTTATCAGGGAAAATTTACGTCCGAATAAGTAAGGTCTGAAGTATTTTGTAAAATTAACAATTGCTAAAAGTTCTTTCTCAATTGTTGAATAATTTTGTTCTGAACTATTTAAAGTTCGTGAAGCATAGGCAATGGGTCTGTCGTTACCTAGAGTTCCTTGTGAAAGGACAGCACCAATGGCTATATTTGAAGCATCTGTCGTTAGTATGAAAGGTTTTGAAAAATCAGGAAATTGTAAAATTGGTTCATTACTCAAAAGATCTTTACATTTTTCAAAAGTTTTAATAAATTCGTCATTGTGTATAATTTTTTCTCCTTTTTTCAAGCATTTAGTGAAAGGTTTAGTTATATCTGCAAAATTTTTAATGAATTTTCTATAGTATCCTAACAATCCAAGAAATGATTTAATTTCTTTGGCTGTTGATGGTGAAGGAAAATTTTGTATCGCTTTTATTTTATTGGGATTTGGTTTTATTCCTTCCGGGGTTATTATATGTCCTACAAATTCAACATTTTTTCTTAAAAATTCAGATTTATCTAGCTGAATAGTGAGTTTTGCGTCACGCAATCTTTGAAAAACTTTGTTTAAATTAGAAATATGTTCTTGAAGTGATGTAGAAAATATTATAATGTCGTCAATGTATACAAGACAGATTTTATTTTGTAAATCGCGTAAAACATAATCCATTACTCTCTGGAATGTTGTTGGAGCATTTTTTAAACCGAAGGGCAGACGAAGGTACTCGTAATGTCCATTTTCGACATTAAAAGCTGTTTTTTGAACTGAATTTGGATTCATTTCAATTTGATGAAATCCAGATGCCAAATCTAAAGTTGAAAAATATTGACATTTGCCTAGCTTGTCAAGGATATCGTCAATGTTTGGTATGGGGTACCTATCGTCAATAGTTTTTTCATTTACTTTCCTATAATCTACTACGATTCTCCATTTTCTTTTTCCTGAAGCGTCTAGTTTTTTGGGAACTATCCAAATTGGTGAGCTCCAAGGAGATATTGACGGTCTAATAATGCCATCTTTTAACATTTTGTCGATTTGTTTTTGAACTTCTTGTTTATGACAATGTGGAAATCGATATGACTTTGTGTGAATGGGGATTTCATCTGAAGTTTTAATTTCATTTTTAATGACATTAGTGAATTTCAGCGTTTTATTTTCGTCATAGAAAATGTCACTATATTTGTTGCATAGCTTTAATATAGCGTCTCTTTCTTCTTTATTCATATGATCTGTTCAAATTTTTTCAGAAATTTTCTTTTGTTTACAAGGGCTTATTTTTGGTAATAAGTCTTCTGCGTGATAAAATTCAAAATTTTCTTCATGAATTGGATTACAAGGAAAAGGTTCAAATAGTGTTACTGCAATAGTTTTATTAGTGTTATTATATATCTCAAATCTTGCTCGAAAGTTTTCAGCAAAAGTGATTGTTTCTGGAACATCTAAATTTCTAAATTGTAATTTTGGAATTAGAATTTCTCCTTGTTGAATTTCAACTGGGAATTTTCGTACAATACTTTCAAAAGCTGGTATTTCAAAAGTATATTGAGTTTCATGGGGTTGTCTATAGAAGAAGGGTATTTGAATAGAGTCTGACTGTAGTACTTGGTTTTGAAAATCAATACTTAAGTTTAGATTTTTTAATTCTTTCAGTCCTAATATACCATCAAAAAATTCATGAAATGGAAATAATAAAAATTCGATCATATAATTACTCTGAAATTCAGGAAAGGCTGGAATAAGTCCTTTATATGGAATTATTTTTTCTCCTAATGATGTTTTTAATTGTGATGGTTCTTTAAAAATTCGTTCTGGGTAATATTTTTCAGCAATAGAGGGTCTCAGCATAGAAGAATGACATCCTGTGTCAATAAGTAGTTTTATAGGTGGATTTTGTATTTTTATATACGGTAGCCCGTTTACTACTGCTGAATGCAACTCTATTATGTGTTCTCGTTCATTTGAGGCAGATTGTAAAAATTTGTCTCGTCGTCTTGTTTGTATTAAAATTTAATATAGTATAAAATATATTTAAATAAAAAGTCAAAGTCGTCTTGTTCAGGTATATTGTTTTCAAATTGTTGTTGTTCTAAAATTGTTTTAAAATTGTTCGTTCCGTTAACCAGCTGACGAACGTCAACCCTCAAAAGTCGAAACTTGTGCGAGCAATGGATCAACGAGGCCTTACCTTTTAACGTGCGATTACCCAGCACGGTGGCCCGGCGAGGATTCGAACCCCGGCCTTCTGCTTGATAGGCAGATATGCTAACCACTACACTACCGAGACCACAATTGCGAGCTAATTTGATGGTTTAATAATTGTTGTGTATTATATGAATATAACTGGGGTGTTATGTCAGAATCTTGATTGTTTAGTTCCTCGCTAAGGAAATTTCGTCTCATATTAGGGTTATTTTTGAAAATATTATTATTTGGTTTAATCATTGTCGGATTTCGAGATGTAGTTGACATGGGTTCAACTGGTGTATTCAGTTGTTTATTCTTTGGCTTCCAGACATTTTGTGGAGGGCCAAATACTTGTTTGTTAGTTAGAAATTTTTGATTTATAGCTTGAGGTTTTACTGCTATAGGTTGACTTGGAAATTGATTCCTTGCATGAGACTGTATCATGCCATTTTGATACTGTGGTTGGAATTGTTCTGGTATATGAGGTTGTATCATGCCACGTTGATATTGGGGTTGAAATTGTTGTACATGAGTCTGTATCATGCCATGTTGTTGGAAATATTGCGGTTGTACGCGTTGTTGAACAATTTGTGGTTGTTGGTAAAATTGTTGTTGTAAGGGTCTTTGGGACTTTTGAGGTTGTTGGTTTTGTAAAGTCATATTTTGTATTTGTCTGAAGTTTTCATCTTCGAGTACTAAATTCATAGCCTCTTCTAATGAATTTGGGTGTTGCACTAAGATTTTGTCTTGAAGTCGAATATTTAAATTTCGTAAGAAAACTTTTAATGATTGAGATTCATATTGTCTAATATGAATTCTCTTTGTTGGTTTATGAAAATTTCCAGGTTTTCAGAGGATCCATCAAAAGTAGGAATAGTATCTGAATAAATTTTGAACAATGTATAATTAATTTCGTGGGCCATGTTTGTCACGTTCAATGATGAAAAAGATTCAATCAAGTTGTCAATTTCAGTATAAAATAAATATGGGTTAAATATTTTCTAAATCTATTTGTTTTTTTTCTTAAATCTACTTGTAAAATCACTCAAGAATTCGCACTGAAACTTGGTAATTTACTCTACTCTACTTGGTTTGTTTGTTTTTGGTTTTGTTGATCTGTATCACACAAAAACTTTGGTTTGAGTGATCTGTATCACTCTGTTTCGTTCTGTTCGTTTTTCCTTAACCTAAACTCCTTTGAAATGTTTATGATAAACAAATTCAGGAAGTACAAAGAGGATACTCGACTCACCGTGATGGTACGACGTAGCAGCTCTAGGGGACTTCAGAATGATCAGCTTGTATTCACCAAA
This sequence comes from Zygogramma bicolorata, assembly GCA_032362365.1. NCBI lineage: Eukaryota > Metazoa > Arthropoda > Insecta > Coleoptera > Chrysomelidae > Zygogramma > Zygogramma bicolorata. Next base: position 35,193 of record JAVJAQ010005694.1, on the reverse strand, counting down.
GGTCGCCAACTCCTTCTTGTTTCTTCGAATAGCGGACTAACAGCTGGGCTGACGTGTTTTCTCGATGAAGGGACACTTCCAGTATCCTACCGACTGCGCCATTTAAAGTTGCTGGGCAACGATTTGGTTTTTTAAAAATTTCGTTTATTTTTAAAATGAATACAATTGCTCGGTAGCTGTGCTGGATCGAACGTAAAAATCGAACAATGATGCGTTCTCGCGTTTATATAAGGAATATAATGCAAACTCAGCGTCTACGAGCTCTGGTAAACACTTGGATTATTATTACAAAGGGTATATTCATTAGGAATATATAATTCGTTGCCCAGCAACTTGAATTCCATGCCGACGTTTTTATAACTATTTAGTTTTTATGCCGTTCGAATTTACTCTGGAAAGATTATATACTCTATATGAACTGGTCAGGCAGAGTAGGTCTCACTGGCAGGCTAAACTATTATTAGCAACTAACTGAAATTTTTCAGTGTGGAAATATTTCAATAATTGGATATGTTTTAAACTTAGCTTGTTATACATTATTTCCGACGGGAATCCCAATAATACAGGTTAAAAGTTTTGTTCAATAATTGATTGAATACCGAAGTTTCCCTTATTACCAAACGGAAAACACTTGCACACGACGTTAGTCATCATTAGAACTTGGCTGGCAAAACGCGGGTCAGTTATTTTTAATTTGGAATTTGTGGTGATTGCTGTTGGAAACAGCTGCGAAAGAGTTCATGTCCTTTTCCATTCCAAGATGGAGATGTCACCAAGCTACATACTATTTTCACCATGATCATAATCTTTCATGAAGATTATCAAGTCGGTATTCTTCTATTTTAGATACTGTGGAACAATATACCATGGAGAAAGACTTCAGATCATCAAAGAAAAGGCAGATGCGAAAACGACTCTATAATTAAACACCTAAAGATTCTTGAATATATAAATGTAGTTTTCCATAAACAACACGGGTAATTTAATGAGATTATAATTGCAATTCTGAGATCTGAAATGCATGAATATAAATACCGTTGCCCATTTCAACTTATCAGTACTAAATCTGCTCTTCTAGTTGCTTGAATCCAAAATTCACGTCTCTTAAGAGCAAGAGGATAATATTCTTTCTATTGTCGAAAATAGAAGGGAATCGATGGATTGAAACTTCACAATTGCTCAAAATTGAGTTATTACCGAAAAAAAATATTCTGAAATATGACACAAATGCACAATAAGCATTTGTAGATCCGTTTGTTTGTCCAGCAGGCTGGATTTACAACTGTCTGATTTACTGTCGTCTGTCAGATATGAAGTAGAAGCATTTATTTTTATTTCACTACAATATACAATGTAATAGTAGAACGTCAAGAACAAAACAGATAAAATGTAAAACACAGAGTAAATGATTATAGACAAAATAGTACATAACTGATTAGGAATGAACATTCAGGTGTGGAGTGTCCATCACATAGATTCAAATTCAATGCCAGCGGTCTATTGTTCCTGAAGTGCTCACATTTTTTTTTTGTTTTGTCTCACTACGGTGTTGAATTATATTTCATTTCACTTACTATATGCTTTCTCCATTTCTAGAGGTTGGAATCTAATAAATCGAAAAATGGATAGAAATATCTATGAAATCGTTCAATTCAAATTTTAGACGCCGGGAATGGTCATCGGTTTTTCAAAAGAGACCAATGACATTCACAACAAAATAGATATCGTTTGCTTGAAAGTGGTTGACAATGTTCCTTGCTGAATGGTAATGGTTCGGACTTCCATTGTTTATATTTTCAACTCTATTGAAACCTGTTGCTAAGAACGGAAGGATTAAAATACAAATCAAGTGAGAAAATCAAATCGAACTCAAATTTTTGGTCAATAATGAAATTAGGGATTGATTGATTAGAGAAAATACTGTTGTTACAAAAAATCGAGATATCGATAATATGAAATATGAGTAAAAAAAAATTAAACATTTCTTTTTGAAATTCTGGAAACAGATGAGTTACGTTTATCCTTGGCTTTTTAGATCTTTATATTGGTGGAAAATCGAACAAGTTCATGCAAGATTGCAAGCACACAAACACGTTCTATTTCGGTCCTTTCGCACATTGCGGACTGCGGCACTTTGCAAGTCTCGACACGCTGTACTGCATATGGAATACGAAAATTTTTAAATGTGACAATGGCTAAGCATCCTCAAATATTATCTGCCTACATTGATGGTAAGTAATTTATTAAGTCTTATTGGATCAAATACACACGTCAAATCAAAATAGCAGATAAAACTATCAAATAACAAATAAAACTCAAATAAAATGATAGGTGGAGGCAAGCCAACATATTATAAGTTCTTCACTATGGAAATCAGAAGAATTTTCGTGGAACCCCGCTTACAAATTGTGAACTGCCATTTTTTGGCCAGGCTAACGCAGACCACGTCGAGTCTCCCGTGGACCCCTGGGGGTCCACCTGGACCACTGTGGTAATCAGTGCTGTACACTAACCTATTGGTCTAATATCCCGCTTTATAACGACTTTCACCGTCCTGGTTAATGGATGAAAAGTATTTTATATCCAATTGCAGATAGGTTGAATTTCAGACCAGACTATGAGTAATTAACGAATGAAACAATTTTTTTTCGAAATATCTCCGTTTTGGTTGATAGATACCAATCGAAAGTATAAGGCCTATAGAATGTGCAAACGTTGGGTTTATTTTTTTCCTGTCACAACTCTTGGGTAGGCAGGTATAAACAGGTGAATTGATACTAGTAATTTGCACCGGTCAGGTTGATGAATTAATTATTTGAAGAGATAGACCATGTAGGACTTGAATTATTCTATGAACTTTGGTTGAAGCATTTTTGTGAATTAATTAAAACATGGGAAAATTATGATTGCATTGGATAGAGGGTCTCTTAGATTTTCGGTAGATCTCAAAAGTTATTGTATTTGTGTCGGGTGTTTGTAAATTGTTTTGATATTTTGCTTTTCCAAGATTTTTTCAATGCAATCCCAAGAGTTGTCACAGGAAAAAAAATAGTCAACCCTACGTTTGCATATTCTACAGGTTTCATATTTTCGATTGGTAAGGAATTTTTATATTAACCAAACCTGTGAAATTTTTCGAAAAAAAAAAAACTTTTTCTAATCGTTTATCACTCATAGTCTGGACCGAACTTTTTTGGTCAACCCATCTGAAATATATTTATTAGCATATTTATTCACATATAAAATACTTTTCATCCATTAACCAGGACGGTGGAGGTCGTTCTATAGCGGGATCTTATACTATAGGTATGTATTTGTAGCGAGATTTGGACTGTCTCCGATAACTTCTGCATAGAACTGTAGGATGCTTACGTTTTGCTATGTCCAAAGATTAATGAAAGGCAACATACTTAGGTATAAACGTTTAATTAATTTTCATATTAAATGATTTTAATATTAGAATACTCACTTAAATTATACATTCAGACGTCTGTACACACAAAACAAATAAAATATACCTAAAATTAGTACTAACTCAACTCTGGATAAAATCCAAATAATTTTTTCAGAATAAAAAGTTTAAATAAAATACAATCTATCACATTCTCTCAAGACCATTCTCTCGAATATTTATATGTACAATACGAATCAAAGTAAAAATTACTCGTTCAACAAAGAGAAAAATGCATAGTTACTAGCAATAGTTAGTTTTTTATCTGAATTCAGATTTGTAGTACATTGAACAGTATGCGTTAGTTGGGTTTTCAATTCCAGACATTTTAACTTTCATTTTCGATTTAATTCCATCAAATATGTTTGAAATTGAAAATATTCAAAAAATTTGAATTCAGAAAAAAAATTATGAAAATATAAGCAGTCATTCGAAGATATCTTAATGTGGTTTGTAACTGTGGTTTCAATTCACAAATGGGTTGAATAAAAAATACCTGTAGGTAGTATTCATTGAAGTTCAATTATTATGCAGCCCCATTATCATATACAATGCCTCATCTCACGCATCATAATGTTGTATCCCACTTTTTGCTGTAACTACAGTTACATGCAAAGACAATTATTTACTCAGTCATTTATTGATCCAAAAGTAAATCAGATTCGGGCCAAAAGTAAATCAGATTCGGGCCAAAAGTAAATCAGATTCGGGCCAAAAGTATACGTTGAATAATTTTGCAAAATTACTCGAAATTGTAAAGACAAATTTTTTCCAAACATATTATCTCAGTTTTAGCACAATTTCATTATGAACAAATGGAAACCTATCCAGAAGTAGAAGACTACTTATATACACCAATTTATAGTAGTCAACCCGGAATTATACTACCATAGATTGTTCATTTACATCCAGCTTCATTTGAAAAAAAGATTCCTGAAGAAATGAACGGCTGGATCCGATACTATAATAGAATTTAGCTGAAAAAAAAATCTAGTATGATATTTAATGTTCTTGAGACCTTTATATTTCTGTAGTACTCCAAATAATTTCTCACTTTTTTCCTGAGGTCCAGTTTATATCTAACAAAATATTAAAGCTTCTTCAAGTGAAATCCTTCTGGAGAAATCACCATTTGCACCACTACTTAATTTCTTACCTACAGATTTTAAAGATTGTTCACTTGGGAAAGCTATCAAAATTTGTGAAAGTATGATACACGGTTATATTTTTATGAGATATATCCCATCATGAGGCTTGATTTTCATCTAATCACCATCAATAATTATCAGGCAATATTTAAAATAAGCATTAAATATTTATTTCATATACAGTTGCACGAATCAGAGAGGGCAACTTGATAATACCCTTGGAAGTCTGGCATAGAACATTGTGGTATATTTTTGAATATTAGGTTCATCATAAAAATTCCAAATATAAATGAAACAAAAATGAAAAATTGCACAATAGTAAAAAAGTAAAAGTACTTTAAGAATGTAGAAAAAGATAAGCAATAAGAAACAGCCGTTTATCAATTGATAAAAACACTTTATGAAAATATTCCTTCAACCAAAAATCAACTGAATAATGTATACATGTTATTGAAAAAAGTTTTCCTGTTTGAATGTGTTCTCTTTCAATTGATATCCAGCTAATTCAGACCCTTTGAGATAGTTGAGCAAGAACCGAACGTCGCAATTCTTCCATATGCCCTTTTTCATAAGTATTTTGTAGTTGAAAACAGCTTGAACTCGTCGCCAGATTTTTTCTCCTTATTTATACCTTGTTTCTCGTTTTCATTCAGAAATTGTTGAAGTTGAGAAACATCAAAAAAACTTCTAAACATTAACATTTTTGATATCAAATAGGATAAACCAGAAGTGTTCAAAAAACTAAAAAAAAGTATAAATGATCGATATCAGGATACAGATGAACTTTCTGTTCTGCTCTCAGTGATTGTCTCCCCAATCAGAAATATTTCTCAACTTTTTCGATGCAAAAAAATTGTCAATTTACAAAATGGTACACCTTTTACGTTTAACTGGTTCTGGAGGTTCTAAGGCTGCTAATATTGCTTCATCAAAAACATTCTTCAAACCCTTTTGTGTCAGTGCTGAACATTCAACATACTTGACCGCTTTCAATTCTTTTGCCAATTTTTCACCTGGAATAAAATAAAAATATATATATAATCCACTGTAAACTTTTTGGCTCCAAAACAAAATCACTTCTGGACCATAACTTGTGAAATCGCAAACCAAATCAATACATAAACGTCATGTTTGATGAGTCTATACCTGTTAATTGGAAACAATGCGCAGGGAATTGAAGTTAAAACTGAGTTTGAATTGACATACAAGTCTATTCCAATTTTTCAATAACATTATATCGTATCTTAGTTTCCAGTTGATAGTTCATACTGAGGAGCAAATCTGATTCAGGTGAATACGATTTAATAATAATACTATCACATCCATAACAAAAACATCGTCTTTATTATTTATTATTCCTTGAAAACTAAAGACTTTAATTCGCGCAATAATTCAAATGTGAATATGAATTTATTTTTGGACCAGTGTTGTAAAGAATGGGGCCCTCCCTACTACAATTAATTATGTGCTTTTGTTTGAGAGTTTTCTGCACCAGAGCATTCAAGACTAGCTTGAACATTGGGCCGAAAATGATATTTGTTTAATTTCGCCAATAGTGAAGTTAAAATTGAAAGCCCAAGAGTAGAACATTCGAAAGGAAATGTAATTGAACTTAATAATGACCTGGCTGGCCCTCGACTATGTGATTCTCTCCTTGACCCAAAGGATGCGACTCCCCCAACTCACATGCAGTCGGCCTTGACGAACACTTTTTGCAAAAACAACTATTTTCTTTCAGAAAACTGTACTTGATGAAGCGAAAGTCCTGGTGGAAGTGCTTTCGCAGGAAAATTTGGTGGAAAAATGTTGAAGAAAAAAGGAACTACTGCAGAATGTAAGTCGGGCGCGAGTGCGAAAAAGGAAATAACGTGTTTCCGTTGCAAAAAGACAGGACACTACAAATTTAACTGTCCGGAAAAGCGTGAAAAGTCGGAAAATCAGAAGGACAAGAAGGCAGTTTTCAGTGTGGCTTTTCTGAGCGGTGAGTTCAGTAAAAATGACTTTTACATCGATTCTGGTGCGAGTATGCATATGACACCAAATATGCATTGGTTAGAAAACAATAGAAAGCATGAAATCACTAGCAACATGGTGGCGAATCATACCACAGTGAGAGTAGAATGTTCAGGTGATGTGAACATTAAAACACAGGTGGAAAGCAGTGTTTTTGACATCACAATGAAGGATGTTTTATGTATACGTGAGTTGACTACCAATCGAATTTCAGTTAGCCAGCTGATTCAGAATGGTAACAAGATTGTTTTTGAACCTGGGGGTTGCAAAATATATAATGGGCAAAAGGACTTAGTTGGTACAGCCAGTCTTGAAAATAACGTATACATACTGAATGTAAAGAGCAGTACATGTTTGCTGAGTGGTACCCAAATTGTTTCTGGTGAGACCTGGCACCGGAGGTTGGAACACCTGAATTCAAGAGATCTGACTTTAATGAAAAACGGTTCTATCAATGGGTTGAGCTATACTGGTGACATGAAGCTGAGTAAGCTGAACTGTGAAGTCTGTAATGAAGGTAAGCAGTCAGAGCTACCTTTTCCTGAGAAGGGGTCAAAAGCAAAATCTTTACTAGAATTGATTCATGTTGACTTGTGTGGACCCATGGAAGTCAAGTCAATAGGTGGTTCAGAATATTTTATGATTTTGGAGGATAATTTCAGCAAGATGGCTTTTGTTTATTTTTTGGGAAGGAAAGATGAGGCTTTCACCAAATTCAGAGTATTCAAACTCATGGTGGAAAAACAAACAAATTTACAGTTGAAAATTTTGAGATCCGATGGAGGAGGTGGATTCTGTAATGAAGAGTTCGACAGTTTTCTAGAAAAGAAGGAATAATACACCAGACTACTAACGCGAATACTCCCCAACAGAATGGCTGTTCTGAACGAATGAACAGAACAGTGGTTGAAAGAGCAAGGTGTTTATTGTTTGATGGGAAGTTAGGCAAAGAATTATGGAGAGAGGGAGTGAATACTGCGGTGTACCTGCGCAATAGGTCAGTAGCCTCGGGATTGAATGGTAAAACGCCTTATGAGATATGGAATGGACAAAAACCTGATGTGAGTAATCTAAGAATTTTTGGTAGTGAGTCGATAGTTCATGTGCCAAAAGAAAAACGGCGTATGTGGGATATAAAATCACAGAAAATGCTCTTTGTGGGCTACAGTGACACAAAAAAGGGCTACAGATTATATAACCCACAGACCAGAGACGTTGTGACAAGTCGAGATGTCAATGTCATAGAGAATATTCGACGTGAAGAAAAGATATGTCTTAGTCCAAGGAAGAAGGAGCAGGAAACTCAAATTCCAGTGGGGGCAAATGAGACGGAGGAATATTCATCTGATGATCAGAATGAATTGACAGAAAATGTATCGGTAGGTACAAATAAGACAAGAAAATCTGAACGATTACCTAAACCAAAGAAATTCGACGATTATGTGACATTTATGTCATTTGATTAAAATGAACTAGGTGAACCAGGCTCTGCGGAAGAAGCGTTGTCAAGAGATGATTCTATCAGTGGAAGCGTGCCATTGAGGAGGAATTAGACTCTTTTGAGAAAAACGATGCTTGATCTTTGGAGGATTTGCCAAAGGGAGCTACATGTGTGCAAAACAAGTGGGTATTCAAGAAAAAAGAAAGTAGTGATGGTGAAGTGAAGTACCGCGCGAGGTTGGTCGCAGAAACCTGGAATAGACTTCGGTGAGACCTTTGGTAAGAGACTCAACTTTGCGCTTGCTTATTGCTTGGTCAATAAGTTTAGACTTAGAAATTACTCATCTAGATGTCAAAACAGCTTTTTTGAACGGTTTTCTGAAAGAGACAGCTTATATGAGACAGCCAAACGGTTTTGTATGTCCTGATATAGGTAGGAGTAAAATCTTAAAGTTAAACAGAGCCATCTATGGGCTGAAGCAGGCGTCTAAGACATGGAACGATCGAGTGAATGTAATTTTGCAGGAGTTATTAGAGTACAACAGATCAAGTTTGGAGCCATGCTTGTTTATTAACAAGGGAAATAATAAGGAGTTGACAATAATCGCGCTGTATGTCGATGATTTTTATGTTTTTTTCAAATAATAAGCAGGAAGTAGATTTTCTAAACCAAGAATTGAGATGTAAATTTGAAATAAAAAATCTGGGTACAGCAGAACAATGTTTAGGTATGGAAATTGGGATAGATAAGTCAAAGAATGAGATTAGGTTGAGCCAGAAGAAATATATTGAACAGTTGCTACAGAAGATTAATATGGTAGATTGTAAGCCGGCTATTACTCCATTAGAAAGTAAATTAGATTCAACAGAGGAGGGGCATAAAGTAGATGTACCCTACCAGCAGTTGATATGGAGTCTTATGTATCTAGTAGTGCTTACAAGGCCAGACTTAACTTTCAGCGTTAGTTTCCTTAGCCAGTTCAATAAGAATTTCACTAGTGTTCATTGGAAGTACGCTAAGAGGGTACTTAGGCATCTAAAGGGTACTAAAGATTACACTTTATGTTTTTCAAAAGAAAACACAGAGATTAAGGGTTATGTAGATGCCGACTGGGCCAGCAATTCATTAGATAGAAGATTCTATACAGGATTTGTAAAATGGCCCTGTGATTTCTCACGAGAGTTCTAAACAGAAAACGGTGGCGTTATCTAGCATGGAGGCAGAATACATGGCCATGTCAGAATGTGCTAAAGAGGCCATATATTTGAGAAATATAATTCAGGAACTAATAGGGCAAGAGCAATGTATAGAAGTTTTTAATGATAACCAGAGCGCATTGTTTCCTGATTGAAATATTTTTATATGGTGTGGCAGTTTTTGCGAAGCCTCTTTAACCCTTTCCAGCCAATTTATTATTTTTGGAAGGAAGAAATATTTTCTTCATTTTTTCTATCAATTCATGCTTCTAAATCAAGATTATGCCGAAAAAAAATTAGAATAATGAGGTGATATCCTGATGATGCCATATGCATAATGCATCATTGGGCATAATGCACGAACGTGAGTTGGAATTGCTACATGAATGAAATTGAAAAAAAAGTTCAGTTTTTGATTTAACTGTAAGAAAATCGGATGAATTTAATCAGTGGCTTATATTTTTTTGTTTTTTGGTTGATGTGTACGAGGGGAGGGGGCGCACCCCAGGGGGGACAGGAAAAGAGAGGGGAATGGTGTTTACCGGGCACCTGAGGAATAAAAATCTGTGCATCTGATCTCTTTTTTGCGCAAAAAAAGGAGGTGGAATATGCCCTTTTTCCGATCTTCAGACGGTCATAACTTCGGAACGAAGGGAGAGCGACGCGTTCTGACATTGGATTCGTAATCAGCGGCACAAAAAACATGAGTTGGTACCAATTTTTTTTCGAAACTAGCTGTTGTTTCACCATTCGACATTTGAATCGTGAAATAATGCTCTTCGTACTCACTTTCCAAAAGCTCTCTTCCAGTGATTTTGATGTTACTTGCTAAATGAAATATCAAGAGGTATGTATGCGACATCTATAAAGCACTTAAACAAGTATCAATGAAAAATTCCCCAACCACCAATGACTCACGAGCTTTTATATAGGTTCATATGGCATCACTGGGCTGGAAATGGTTGAGATTTTTGAAAATTCAAAGAGAAGCTGCATTATTTATTATTTATGTGATCTTCCAGAGAAGTATAGCACTTGCATCCAATAGATTCGAAGTTTTTTTGATGCTGGTGCTATGCCGGTGGGCAGAATAAGGTTTTTTCATCTGGTCTTATATTTGAAAATGAAACAACACTCTTTGAGGATGTATGTGCTCACAACAGTCAGAATATTGAATTTGAATGAAACGCCAGAAAAACACAGTGCTACGGGGTCGGTTGGTATATTCGATCAACACATTTTTTTCCTACCGGAATTTCCTATCGCATCGGCAGTGATAATTCTGAATCCTGAATTATCCGGCACTGTAGACAACTCGGCCACCCCCTGAATGATCACATACTTCAATTAGTTCTTATATATTACTTGACACCCTAAATCCGAAACTTCAATCAAAATTCTTTTATAAAATCTCTTGGGAACGTATATTTCAATACATTTGCGCTACTCCTCTCATATATGGAGCGACTAACGATCACATACTCTATAAGTAACTTGATATCCTGGATTGGAATCTTCATTCAAAATCATAGGAATCACACGTTAAATTGTATGATCTCGTCAAACCTCAACACGCACAAGTTGTGACTTATGAGGATTGATGTTCGTACTGGGACGTCAGCTGGTTAACGAAAAAAAAAAAAAAACTCGAAAAACCTCAACAAAATATCTTGCAAATGTTAGAATTTTGTTCACTATAGTGTAGCCGCTGAAAAGATAGAATGATCACGTGAACGGCACGCACTCTTTGGATGTTCCTCTCCCCAACGTTACAAGTCCGATTTACACCACTCAACAAAAACGTCGCATTTCCCTGTTCTCCCATAAACTCTTGGGATGCTTTTTTATAAGTGTTCATTATAACACCTTTTTCCTCTACAGTTAAATGTCTTTTTTTTATCTTTTTCTTGGAGATGAAAGAGTGTTGCCATCCATATTATTCAATTAACGTAACACACGTAAATACAAAGCACAAATGAGTACAGTACAGTGTAAACAGTTCTTAATTTATTTCTGTTTAGAAGGCGTGGCTACGCCGCGCAGGCTATATATAGATGCAGGCATTCACTGTTCACGCGTCCTTGAATTCTATCTTTTGAACGGTCCGACTATAGTCCCAGTCCCCTCTCACTGACAGAGCAACTCATCAGCACATAATTCCTTTCATATGATATATATCACTTTGAATCTGAATGAAAATACCTCTACAGTTTCTTTTGAAGATGTTAAGAATTTTCTCGATTCATTTACCCCATTCCACTCTCACCGACGGAGCGACTCACCATCAAATAGTCGATTTTATATCTAATTTTAAACCCTGAATCCGAATCGCCTTTGAAAATGCTTTCACAAAATTCATCAATTTATTTATCCCACTCCATTCTTATCGAAAGTTACAAATTATCACATACTGAATGTGTTATCAGTTTTTTACATCACTTCTACCCCTTATGTCCCCCAGACGGGGCGACAATGGTTACATATACCATTTTCATATCTACTGATTGTGTAATTAAAATTGCATAAAAATAATCATGAACTAATTCAATAATATGGTAAAAATAATCAAAGGTAATACCATGAGTCCTTCAAATTTAATCGATAAATTTTCATTTTCTAAAAAAACTTTTTTATTTGGCGAAAGTATGAAAACAAACCGATGGATGAATTCACGAGTCCGTAGGAGGAGTGATTTTATCTAATTCGGTTTGTTTGAATGCTTTTGCCACAAAATAAAAAAGTTTGAGTGTTTCGAAAATGAGAATTTATCTTATTAAATTTGAAGAACGAGTTGTATTTGGAGAGATTATTTTTTGAACAAATAGAAGGAAGAACAAATTAATTGTATTAATCAGTATTTCATTTACATAAGAAGGAAAGGAGAACAGGTGAAAATTTTACAAATTTGAAATGTCAAACAACGATGTATGTCCTTTATGATCCAGAAGAGATATGATGCTTAAGCAGTGAATATGATAATGCTTGCCGACGATACCAAGAGACGGCGTCACACCTCTCATTGATAATTGAAAATTTTTTATGAAATGAAAGTCGCGCCAAAAGGAACATAAAATCATTCGTTATGTCTTTGTATCAAAATCTTCATACAACGGTTTCTTCTCATACAACAAAAAATGAATTGTATTTAATAAAAACTAATTGTACGCCATCTTCATTTGAGTTAAGGAAACCTTAAATATTTGAATCGGTCGTTCGCTATATTTGTCATAGAGTTGGGGTTATGAGCTATTTACGTGTTTGAGTGGTGTTCATTGAAATGTGTTATGTTATTATTATGCTGAAAAAGTGAAAAGTGAATGACTATTAATAATAAGGTAACTCTTCATTCATGATAATTCATATAAATATGAGCCAGTTCAATAGAATCGACGCGGTAAACCGTATAGTTTTGACAGTTCATAGATAAACAGCGTTTTATTGAAAGGACCAGGCAGTTTTATCAGTATAATATCCAATGATTGGCTAGAATAACCATAGAATAACCCGCTACTATTGGTTGAAATGCCAAAAACGTCACATTTTGACAAGTGAAAAAAATAATCGCTGTAAATGATCCAGTAAATTTTTCACAGTGAATTTTATGGCTGTGGCTAACTTCACACCTCTTAATGCAATGATATTAAAAGTAATACCCCTTTCATTTTCAAATATCATTACCTTTTAAAAAAAGGCATTTAAAAAAAAAGTTTTATTTGTGGGTTCATTTCCAACAGCAAGAATATTCAAGTGACGGCTATAGGCGAATCAACACTAGCAGCGAGTAGAAGTTTCATAACATACCTTGTTCAATTGATATTGGCTTCTGCTTATTTTTAGCTAATTTTTCTATTGTCGCTCCGTCATCACGAAGATCAACTTGTGTACCTACTAACAGAAATGGAGTTTTCTGACAGTGGTGAGTGATCTCAGGAACCCACTAAAAATTTAAATGAATGTTGGTATAGATTATCATCACAAGTTCATGGACATTTTACCTTCTCTTTCACATTTTCGAACGAAGATGGACTAACAACAGAAAAACATACTAAGAAGACATCAGTTTGTGGATAACTCAGTGGGCGAAGCCGATCGTAATCTTCTTGACCTGTAACACATTAAACTGTTTCAAATAATTGTTACTCATTTCGATTGATGTATCAATAATTTTTTTCCTACGTTCATGCAAAAACAACTTTCGAATTATATTTGGTTCAAAAACTGTTTGTAATGGAGTAGCCATATTCATCTTCTATAAGTAGATTATACCAAGAGGCAATAATGATAGCTATTATTCTCGAGGAATTTTTACGAACCGAGCCACGTCGTTACTAACAACTAATTTATTCATGATGAGTAAATAATTCTTCAATTTCATTAATTTCGATACAAATACACAAACACTACCTACGCGTTTGACACTGGCACTTTGGAGTTTGGTAATATCGTTTCCATGGTAATATTCAATTCGAGAAATTTTGTGATAGTAGTACAAGGGGGAATGAAGACTATTACTATAAATCCCTCGTCATTATTCCCTGAGAAAATTATATATGGCATTATACTGCAGAAACCATAACTATAATATTTACATTAAGTCGTAAAAAAATTTACAATTTTGCCTGCTTGTGAATACATAAATGCTCACAGGCTAGGCAAAATCTTAAAACTGAGGCATGAAGTTCAAACATTTCACAAACATTTTTAATAGTAGATTATACCACGAGTCAATAATGATACCTATTATTCTCGAAGAATTTTCAGGAAACGAGCCGCGTTAGCGGCGAGGGGGTAATATTCCGAGAGAATAATAATCATTATTGCGAGTAGTATACTTTATTTACGACTAATTTATTTATCATAAATAAGTGATTCTTCAGTATCATTCATCTCAATACAAATACACAAACGCTACTTACGCGTTTGACACTGACACTTTGGAGTTCGGTTATACAGTTTCATGGTAATATTCAATTCGAGAAATTTTGTGATAGGAGTATAGGAGGGAATAAAGACTTACTATTAAACCCTCGCCATCATTTCCTAAGGGAATAATATATGTGTATTAGTCGTAAATGATACACATTCAAGACTCTATAAATATTAGTCGGACATACTTTTGCACTCGTTACAAAGAAAAGTATGAAGCTCTCAAATTTACTCGACTTGTTCAGGTTTTTTCTGAGCATAGATCCAGGTTCTCATTATAGAATTTAATTTGTTGGTATTTGTGTGATTTTAATTCGTTGCCAGCGACAATTCCATAGGAAAGATTTCATGCAGTGAAATATAAACGTATTGATCAAAATCCTTTCTCAGTATGAAGCGAAGTTATTAGCATGGATAATGACTGAAAAAACTTCAGAAATTAGAAAACATCACTAGTAGACTTTTCAATAGTGCGGAAAACGTTAAGATTGAAATTATTATTATGATGTTCACTAAGTATTTGAAATATATAATTGACCATAAGTAGGAAACACGAACGGCTACCAGTTGAAACATAAAAATGATGACTGAGGAGCCCTCAGATCGGTGGGAAAGCCAGTGAAAATTGAAATTTGGTATTGAAGGTGTCACTTTATTCAGATATTCGCTCATGAGTCGGAAACTAGAGACGATGCCACCTAGGAATTCCCACTTAATACGTAAAACGACATGATATTTCCGAAAAAAATAGCACGTGATTTTCAGATTGGACAGAGAGCCTGGAAAAACTGAAAATCGTTATTGATGGAGTCACTTTAATTAAATATACGCTCATAAGTCGGAAACTAGAGAGGGTGCCACCTAGAAATTTCTACAGACTACGTAAAATGACATATTTCCGAAAAAAAAATTGCACGAAATTTTCAGATCGGACGGAAAGCCTGGAAAAATTGAAAATCATTATTTATGGTGTCACTTCAATTAGATATTCCCTCATAAGTCGGAAACTAGAGAGGGTGCCACCTAGGAATTCTCACAGAATACGTAAAACGACATGATATTTCCGTAAAAAGTAGCAGGGAATTTTCTCATCGAACGGAGAGCCTGAAAAAATTGAAAATCATTATTGATGGTGTCACTTTAATTTGATATTCACTCATAAGTCATAAGTCGGAAACTAGAGGGTGCCACCTAGGAATTTTTACACAATACGTAAAATGACATATCTCCGAAAAAAATAGCACGGAATTTTCAGATCGGATGGAAAGCCTGAAAAAACTTGAAAATCATTATTGATGGTGTCACTTCAATTAGATATTCCCTCATATGTCGGAAACTAGAGAGGGTACCAACTAGGAATTTTTACAGAATACGTAAAATGACATGAATCTTCGAAAAATAGCACGGAATTTTCAGATCGGATGGAAAGCCTGAAAAAACTTGAAAATCATTATTGATGGTGTCACTTCAATTAGATATTCCCTCATATGTCGGAAACTAGAGAGGGTACCAACTAGGAATTTTCACAGAATACGTAAAACGACATGATATTTCCGAAAAAAATAGCACGAATTTTTCAGATGGGACGGGAAACCTGGAAAAATTGAAAATCATTATTGATGGTGTCACCTCAATTAGATATTCGCTCATAAGTCGGAAACTAGAGAGGGTGTGAATATCTGAATGAAGTGACACCTTGATTAAAAAAATTCAATTTTTACTAGCCGTCCCTCTAATCCGAAGACTCCTCGCAGAAACGTTGCTAATCTTAAACACATGGTGTACTCCTGCGAATCTTGATTGAAATTATGAAAGTTTTCCATAGTTGTGTGAATTTTTTGGGAATAATTTTAAAAAAATCGAAACTCGATTATCACTTCTTGGTATAATTAACGCTGTGTATAGGGAGACTATCAGTGAAAGTTGCCGTTTGTTAAAAGTTCGAAGTGTAGGCTGTTACCCTGAAACTTAGAAGTTCGTTGGTTTTTGGTGTTTTAAAAATGTTGGAAATAGGTTAAGTGTAATGCAAACTTTGACTTTTTCCTACATTGAAGGGATGAATTTGCGATTAGTGTAGTGAAAGAGTAGTGCGTTTTTCGCGAGAAACTTGTCTATTGTGAAAACTGTAAATTTATATTGAAAGTATTTATGATGATTGGTTGTGATGAAATAGTTATTAATGAAGTAGATGTTTATGCTCCCAGAGCGACGATCTTACAAAGCCGAGGGCCTCTTGCCCGAGGGTTTGTGAGTCGCTCGAAGGTATATGAAGTACCTATATGCCGCTATCAGTAGATAGTCTTTATGTCTCCGACAGCGGACGAGTTTTGTAATTATGATTCGATTCCATTCAAAATTTGTATCTAGGGGTATCATGGTCGAAAATTATGATTCCTTTGTCAAAATTGAAAAATTCGAAGTGTCGGCTTCATTCTGGCGGACGAGTTTTGTAATTATGATCCCATTCGATGCAAAATTTATATCTGGGATTTCTCAGGTTTGGAGATTATAATTCTTTTGTCAAAATTGGAAAATTCAAAATGGCAGCCCACGACCGGACGAGTTTCGTAATTATCATCCGATTCTAATCAAAATTGGTATCTGGGGATTTTCTGGGTCGAAGATTATGATTCTTCAGTCGAAATTGAAAAAATCGAAATGGCGGTTTTCAGAAATTCGTAAAATTTCCAAAATCCATTCAAAATCAATTACGAGATATTTCAAGACTAAAAAGAAAATAGATATTATAAAAAAACTTTTTACAAAACGGAATTTTCGCGTTGAGTATACTCCTTCTGAGAGGAACTGATATTTAATAGAGACGGAAGTAACAAAACCGTGCCCACCGTGGTACCTCGTCCTTTTACCCGCAAAAACTCGAGATGGTCGGTGATTTGTAAATCCGGCCGTTAAATGTTTTAGTTCTAAATAAAAGCTAGTTAGATTATAATCCGACTGAATCACAAAACTCATCGGCCATCTTGAATTTTGAAATAACTGAAAACTCCATCCTCGAAAACTACAAACCAAATTTGAGTAGAATTGGACCACACTATGAATCACGATATTATAAAAAAACTTTTTACAAAACGGAATTTTCGCGTTGAGTATACTCCTTCTGAGAGGAACTGATATTTAATAGAGACGGAAGTAACAAAACCGTGCCCACCGTGGTACCTCGTCCTTTTACCCGCAAAAACTCGAGATGGTCGGTGATTTGTAAATCCGGCCGTTGAATGTTTTAGTTCTAAATAAAAGCTAGTTACATTATAATCCGACTGAATCACAAAACTCATCGGCCATCTTGAATTTTGAAATAACTGAAAACTCCATCCTCGAAAACTACAAACCAAATTTGAGTAGAATTGGACCACACTATGAATCACAAGTCATTTGCATCTTTTTTTGAATATTTCTAATGATTGACTATGAAAAACAGATAATTTTCATTTTGAAAAAAAAAACGCCTAAAGACAATACTCAATACACACAATTACGTTTTATATATTATTTATATAAACAAAAATACTCCTACTCGTATTCGACGTGGCCCTCCCTAGCGCCCCCAATGAGAAAATTGCTACATTACATGTGGAGCAAATCTTCACTTGATTTAGAGGTGCTTTGTCTGACATGCTGAATATTTCTAATGATGCATTAACGAAATGAAGTTTTTTAAAGAGACTCGTTCATTATTGACGTGTGAACTTTTGGTTTCATTTTGAAACAAAAACTTGTAAAAATTACAAATGTTTGAAAATCAAGATTCTCTTTTGTAGAAATAATTTGAGCCTCAAATTGTTTCATTACCTATTCCAATCCTTTATCTTTCCATTTACTAAATCCCAGTTTTCATTTAAAGGAGTCTTTCAGGCTTAAAGTTGATGCTGCTCTGAGCATTATTGTCAATCCCCCTCTCAACCTTAAAATTCATATTGAAATCATGTTTTTGATGAAAGATCTATCAATCAAAGATCATTAATTCAATTCATTTTATTCAACCCAAGAAACACTTTTGTTTAGAGAGGGATACAAAATTATGTACAATATACCAATATGTGAAATAAATACAGTAAAAAATTAAAGTAACATGACAATAAATGCATGAAATGTTTCTTTGTTCACTGGAAAGTTTGTGAATGGTTCTCACAGTAGAAGAGTTCGGATAAGTGCAACTAAAAACGCAGAAACTGGACTTAGGAGTAAAGTGCACTTCTAGAATGGATGGATATTTGAATTCTTCCAAAAAATATTTGGTTGTAAAGTGTTTCTCATCCTGCAGCTCCAATATACCGAATAGCTGGATTGCCATTTTGAATATTCTTGAATGGTGAGTGAAAATCTTTATTTCAGCATTCTTTCAACAATTACTTATTTCAATTCAGAAACTTTTTTTTCTATTTTTTCCTTCATTCTCATTGAACAGCCCTTACATTCTCCGAAGCGTCGTCTCCATCTCTTGTCTTCTCCTTGTTAGCATATCCAGGAAATCCTTCAACACTTCTGATTCGCTGAATTTCACTTTCACTTCAAAATTTTCGACTCAAGTATTTCTACTTGAAATTATTTACAAAAAATTTCTAATTATTTACAATGATCATTGAAATCTTGTCCCATTACATTTCAATTTTTACTAATTTTCTCTTTATTTGGAAATTATTTTGAAAACCATTTCCTTTTCAACTTGTCAAAACTTTACTTTATCAAGAAAGATTTGTTTCTGTGCAGAATTTTATATCCAGTATGTTTTTCATTTTACTATTACATTGAATTTCAAAATGTTTTATATTTCAGATATTGGAACGTTGGATTGGAGAGATCTTCATGTGGGATGCAGACTGTGTTTGTGCACTTCTGATTCTGCTAAGAAATGTAAGCTGTTGGAATTGTTTATTAGTTTTGACTGAAAATTTGGATGTTTTTGGTGGTATAAGTCTGCTTTGGGATAAGATATGATGGGTTTGAAAATACCATGATATATATATATATATATATATATATATATATATATATATATTATATATATAATCTCAGTATCTCTCTCTGTGAAGTATAGTAAGATAAGAAAACACCTATTATATATGTTCACTGTGTTTAAATTCATTCCTAGTAGGTGTTTTTTCTTTCGTCAGGGTCTGCACTACCAGTATGCAACTGGAAAAGTAGCGGAGTTTGTGCCAGGATGGATTGGATAAGGTGTATATATCTGAACAATATGTTCCTTCATAACCGACTTGATTAACCTCATTCAGATATATACACATCTATTACATTTCAAGAGTAAAAATATATCACCCTTCAATTCTTTAATCAAAATTTTCCACCATGATTAACAGTCAACTTGTCATTGTCATTCCAATTCATTCATGTATTTTCTGTTTGTTTTGATCAAAATGATGCAGAGGCCACCAGAATATACCTGATTAATTGGGTTGTCAATGAATGATATTCTTGAGAATAGTATGTCAATAAAAGGTGTTTTGGCGAAAAAATTTCCTTGAATTTATTTTTATCAGAACAACATATTGAGCATTTAGTGAGAGGGATCTTATTAAGAAATATTAAGAAGTTCACTGTCAAATGAAAAAATCAAATTTATGGAGCATTATACTGCCTCAATATATGCAACTGTCCTCTGAAACTGTCGATAATTGGTCATCTATCTTAACTGATTAATTTACGAGCACCGAAAAATTAGATGGTTACCTGCTGTGTCAAATAGTCCAAGAGTATAGGGTTCTCCTCCTATCATCACTGTAACAGCATAATTGTCGAATACTGTGGGTACATACTCTGAAGGGAATTTGTTTGTTGTATAGCTGAAAAATAAAACATTGGAATCTAGGAATTGAATTTTCCTGAAATTTTAGACAAACCTGATGAGTAGGCAAGTTTTACCCACTGCTCCATCACCAACTACCACACACTTGATCGTCTGCATTCTGAATAACTGAAAGAAAAAATAAGTTGAATTGTCAGTGATTGAACTAAGTGAAATGTTCAATATAATCAAAAACAAGCCAAACACCTTGTCACAGTTTTTTTTAAATTACCGTTACAAGATATTCCACATGTTGAAAAAATGCATATGATAATTTGTACGGTTGAACTATATGCAAAAATATTTTTCTCTGCTGCCATTTTAGTGCATTCCAAGCGTCATTCGATGAAGGTATACAATAGTTACGGAAGTATAATCTTCATGAATTTTCAGTAGTCTTTGAGATATCAAAGATACAAAATGCTAAAAACATACCTTTTTGAAAAAATATCCTAAAATTAATTTTAAAATGGTAAGAAAACTATAATAAAACTACACTTTTGGGTTGGGTTCACGTACGCAAATTCCTAGTTTTACAGCCCGAAATGCTGTCAATGTCAATAGTGTCAATGGCCGTGTCTAACAGCTTACGAATTTACAGCGTTAAGCCGCTGCACAAAATTCAACAGTTTTTCATGGTAAAATGTTAAATTTTGTGAAGCGGCTTCAAGCGCTATAAGCTGTAGACGCGGCCATTCTCTGCTCCTGTCCTGTATTCAGTAGTGACATCTAAAGTTTTAAATATGAACTACTCGTATTTTCGTTTGTCTCTACAAGAGGTGTTAAAAAAATGCCAACTGAGATGGGAACAACCTAAATAGTATTGACATTGTCTATTCAGACAACGGTATCAATCGTTGAGAAAAGCCAGTAGCCAAGAATAATTCTCGGTAAACATTCGTTGCAGTTTACTCTAATTAAATTGCGGAACACGAAATATTAAAACAGACACTGTTTACCAAGCTAGCATTGCTACATCTTCTAAACATCTATGTGATATCGCCTCGTCGGATTGACATCGTGCGGGGGCCTACAAATCTCCTACTCAGGTCGATATGATTGGGATGTTCACATGCGAAGTCACATGGATATCACTTCGATACTGTAGGAGACCATTACATCATGATTTCAGAGCAATATCACAAAAGAGAAATTATACAGGAAATTATTTTACTCAGACTGAAAAAATGATGAATTTGAAATTCATTCCTTTGAAAGTAGTGTAGTAGTAAGAGTCAAAGGGATGCAGAAATCCATACAGATATGTTAATAAAATAGTTTTGACACCCATCTCCTCACATTTTACCACATCATTATGGAATATAAATATACATATATGGGCTATGTCAGGCTATGTACAATCTCTGCTCAAGTGGAGTTGACGAGACCCGCATGCGTATTTGACATCCAAATTGTGAAATAAATTTCTCTGCCTTTTCTATTTTGAAAGAATAGGTATCAGAGACATCGTTTCAAGTATGTATCTTGACATTTTGATTAGAGGCTCGAAAGCTAGATAGAGGTATTCACTATTAGGTGAACAAGTTATTGATTTTATGCATTTTCATTTGTTTTTCAGATCGTTTTAGTCCATAGAGGTCAACAGCATAAGGAATGATAATTATATACTTGGTACCATACTTGCTAAAAAGTCCTGTTGAATCATATGAGCCAAGAACACTTTATTGGTTTTTCTACAGAACATATAAGATATGTCCATCAAGAGAAGATGATCTAGGTTGGTGGGAAGTTATTCTGGAAATGAACCATATTCAGAAGAAACAGATTTCTGATTTTTCAGTAAAAAATCACTAGCGTTTTTCGTTTCCTACACAGGTAATTAATGCTGTTCCAGAATTCATATTCCAGTTCAGATCTGCATTGACATTGATGTCACTAAGTGAAATCGGTATAGCAAACAAATTTCCATACTTTTTCAAGGAAATTTAATCCCTTGAAAACCCTAAGAAGAATTCACCATTTTTTGGTAGTCAACAAGTCAATATTATAATTTTGGAGTTTTTGAACATTTGGCCAGATTATGCGTTAGTTACCTTGAAGAAGCTTATTACAAAAAAAAGGTAGGCTAAATATTTTTTTTTATAGCTCGCAGTCAGTACTCCGTATGTGTATACATGTTGTGGCCCCGATAAAGATGGAAATGATGGATTCTGTTCCGTAGTTGAGAGTATGATAGTAAATAGTTCATTATGAACTATTTGCTCCATACGAGTTCTACTCTTTGGTCGGAAGATGATTGCAATATTTGTCTCAGAACGTCTACATCTAGTGTTTATAGAGGACGAGCTGCTGAACAATCAAATGAGCTTACCTGTGAATTATATGAAGCAGCTCGTCCGAAAATAGCTGGATTCAGACAGATTCGAAATCCGATCGTACGACTATCCGATAGCTTTCTGAGTGGTCTAAATTCAAATTTAGAACAAGATCCGAAGAGATAGACTCTATAGTGTAGCCGCTGAAAAGATAGAATGATCACGTAAACGGCACGCACTCTTTGAATGTTCCTCTCCCCAATGTTACAAGTCCGATTTACACCACTCAACAAAAACGTCGCCGCGTCGTCCTCCCATCAACTCTTGGGATGCTTTTTTATAAGTGTTCATTATTACACCTTTTTTCCTCTTACAGTTAAATATCTTTTTTTTATCTTTTTCTTGGAGGTGAGAAAGTGTTTCCATCCATATTATTTAATTAACGTAACACACGTAAATACAAAGCACAAATGAGTACAGTACAGTGTAAACAGTTCTTCATTTATTTCAGTTTAGAAGGCGTGGCTATGCAGGCATTTACTGTTCACGCGTCCTTGAATTCTATCTTTTGAACAGCCCGACTATAATTCAGATCAACATATTCCAAATTACAGGAAGAAGTGTCAGCATTAGAACTCCTAAAAAAATTATTTAAAATTTGGAGACGAAACATTCAGCTTAGGCTGAATAGTTAGTGATTGAGAATGCAATTTCTTGAATATTCTAGATTCAAGTACCTACCTACCGTTTCCATCAGTGGGAACTTTCATTATCTTGAAAGTGAAATTCAATATGAATAGTAAAATATTTATCGGTATTTGATTATGATTTACAGAAACCCAATTACATTGTTTGGCTAAGAGCCGATTGCAGATTCCCAATCAGGTCTATTTTGCGGTGGTCTCTATTGATTCTTGAATATAATTAGATTATCGAAAAATATTCAAGAATGAGACCAACAATGCAATTATGGTGCAAGTCAAAATTTTTCGATAGACAATAATTCTCGAAGATATTTCAGAAATCTTTATGGTGTATATTTATATCTTTATATAACAGTTGTCGATTATTTTCAATAACCATTACAATATTCAATATTAAAAGTTATTCAAGATTCACCAAAATAAAACTGAATATAATGATATGGAAAATCCGCATAATTCAAGTACTGAATTGTTTATCGCAGTGGAGTTCTATATCATTACTAGGCTAAATCGCTATTCAATCCATAGCGATGTTTGAATAGTACCTTGAAGCTTGGAAGGTACCATCTTTCCATTTAAATAAAATTGTATAAAATTTATTTCATTCATAAAAAAGGAATATCTCGCTCAATAAAAAATAAAAACATCCTGACCCTAATAAAGGTACTAATCTCAGATTTTTTGTTTCGAATAACATTTTTGTTTAGGAGTTAATACGCTCAAAACCTCAGAATCCGCGCAGAAACCTCACAAACGACCTGTTAATCCACGTTCATTCCGCTGCGATGAAAATGCTCACAAATGGAGTAATTAGTGGTAATAACTCACAAAACGGCAGCACTGGTACACAGCTAACAGTAACGTGATGTTCGTAGAACATATTATCTTTGGTATGGTAGCGACTTCAACTCAATTTCATGAAATCCCGTAAAAATTATATTTCGTATGTTAACGTCTACTTATTGCGATCACTTCAACTCTCTAGCAAGTTTGCAACTCTCTATTGGCAATTCAAGATTAGGTGCCAGCGCCAAAGTGGCGAAAATTCGAACCACTCTCGAGTACATTGTTATCATTGTTGTCTTTAGGTTTTAACGGTTTATCTTTGAATATTTTCATTTTGTTTAAGTTTTCAGTTTTTTCATGCACTATTTTTCATTTCAAGACTCAAGTGAAGTGATTTCTCCAGGTCGTACAACAGCATCATTTGTTAAAACTCATTTTGAAGGAATCTTTGTATGCATTAATCACCTTTCAAAAAACATTTATTTTGTGGGCTGGAATGATTCACAATAATCACAATTCTTTTCTTTCATTTCCAGGAACACTAAATTTGTCATTCTCTTGGATCACTAGTTAATAACAATAACCTACTACTTTTTCATATTGGATTTGATGTGAGTCAAAAGTGATGAAAAATGCCTTAATTGATAATATATCTTTCAGATTATTTCTTTGTGAGAAGTAATGCCTGGAATACTGGGAATAAAATAGTCTTCCTTGGTAAAATGACGAGAACAAGCTTTCATGAAGTTAGACACCGGTTTTCCTATTTTCAGGAGATATATCCAGGCTCACCGTCTGTCTATAGACTGGCCACGTTTACACCGTCGCTTGGTAAGCTGACTAATTACTATATTTTAACCGAATCGTCTTGGTCATCTTGGTGTAAACAGTACACTTAGTCAGGTGACCAGCTTGGTTTGGTACCCAAAATTGTTGCGTACCAGACCAAAATAGTTAAGTGACCAAGATGGTGTAAACACCTACGGCCTTGACTATCCGCAAGTTGCAAAATTTGGTTTTGAATCTTTGCTAAGCATAAGTCCGAGCTCTGTGTATTTCGTTGTTTTATCATTTTATTATCATTTTCCTTACCTGTTTTATTTTCAACTCCTGATATTTTCTCATATTCCTTATATGAAGCCTTATAATTTTTGATAATCTCGCCTTTCTTTCACAATTCATCATTTGCCAATGTACTACAATTGCCCTTACTCTCAAATCCATTTTTATATATTTTTGCTATATATCATTCAATACAACCACATATATCAAATCCAAATCTAATGTTTATTATTTCTGATTTTGATCCATGAATTATTTGATGTTTTCATGACAAAAAATATGAGTTACAGCCAGTGTTGCCACACCAAACTTTTTTTTCGGGTTAAACAACAATGCGAAAATGGGCTAGATTTGATAAAATCGGGCTAGATTCCAGAATTACAGAATAGCGCATGTGCAATGGATACTTCGACCTGTAATGTGGGAAATTAGTTTGACCTTGAAATGGAATTCGTCCCTGACGTCCCTAATAACTGAGTTTCAATCTAAAGATAAACAGGTTAGGCTAGGGAGAGAGAGAGAAAGTAACGATATATATGTTTTAGTGTTATACCAACCTATCCATGACGCTTAGATATGAGTTCTATATCAAATTAACGGATTTTTTTTTATAAAAGAAAAACAACAAAACTCAAAATTTTGATCTTTCATTTAATATAATTTCTAAATTAATGTGACAAGATTGACAAATGACAAGTCATAACACTGAAAACTGACAGCTGACAAGACACAGCGTTAACTGACGTTTTCTTTTACAATTATCAGTTCGTCCGGTTCGTCGGTTCCTTGGTACGGAAATATTTGAATTAACAAACTTCATATTCAATAGGGTGTGTTCGTTAAAGTAAAAATTGAATAAAATATATTTTTCAAATTTAAAAAATCGGGCTAGATTTCTCATTGGGGGGGCTAGAGGGCTAAATCAACTCGAATCGGGCTAAATCTAGCCCAATCGGGCTAGCAATGGCAACGCTGGTTACAGCAGAGTTGCAAACCTGTTTATACTTCTGTCATGTTCTTTGGTATGCTTACCAAATAAGAACCATACTGTTTACTAATTGAAGATGGTGTAAACAGGCAGTAACTTATTGACTTAGTCTGAATTTGGTATGGTCAACTTGGTCAGAATACCAAATTAGCGCACGGTGTAAACGTGGCCATTGTCTTAATCCTAGACTAGTCTGCACCATAACGTTTCTTTCATTTTCCCGCGGAAAACAGATAAAAACTTATTCCAGCACTACTTTGCCGTTTTGCCCAAGAGTCACATTAAGGTTCACAACTTGAAGCACTCATTTTACATATGAAAACTCGTAACAGTCAACAGAATATCCTGAATATCTACCATATACATGTACAAGATTTTTATTACGAATCATATAATAATAAACACCAAAATATACAAAAACAACTACCAGAATGCACAGAATCATAGGAATTTAAACGTAAACAACGATTTCAATGTACTTATAAATAGTTTCAAAATTTGACACCAGAGAGAGTACTCCTTATGTTGAATTCCCAATTGGCCGCGTCTAAAAGCTTACAGCGCCTAAAGCTGCTGCACAACTTTGACAGTTTTCTATGTCGAAATGTCAAATTTTATGAAGCCATATATATATTAACTACGAATATTGACCATACGCCATAAGAGACAATGTTAGCAAAGTGAAGCCGACTTTTGTATAAATCACAATATCCTTGGAATAGAAATAGGCAGCGATGATCGAGGGCGCATGCGCGGAATATAGAGCGCGAAATTCAAATTTCTAAATATGTCATTATCATCGACCTTCAAATTTACTAATTTACAGGCAGCGTTGCCAGAAGTGGTACATTGTACCACATGTGGTACATTCTAGGCGTTGAAAGTACAGTGGTACTACATCCTCGAAAAGAGTTGAAAAGTGGTACAATTGTATAATTTCAAAGTCATGATACTCAAGTCGATGTCAACCACAGTTTACTGTGATGTCAACTGTCAATTGACATGTTTATGTCAACGAGTCAAGGTCAGATTCATATATCTATTAACTACGAATATAAATAACACTCCATAAGACGCAATGAAATCAAAGCGAAGCCAGAAATATCTATCTCTCCTTGTCTCAAACGGGCGCTAGGAAACTATTGCGCATGCCCAAGTCTGAAGCCTGTCAAATGCATTTGAATGTCATACATTTCTAAGGTTATGTTTTTTTGGCAATTTCTATTTCTAAAATTTTAACCGTCCCATATTGAAAATAGTCTAACAGTTTTGTATAATGTTAATAATTGAAGATAGAATTATGAAAGAAGCTCAATTAATCTTCGTGTCATTCAATAAATGATTCATTGATTTATTTGTAACTCAAATAAATATCTGTTTATCTGCTACCAGTTTCATGAAACAAATTTCCGCCAATAGGGGACAAAAACTCATTTAACTTGAGGAAATGTGGATTGGCTATGTTTGAAACGGTGAATCTCGTTCCATATCGGTCTCGTAAGCGCCGAGAAAAATAGTTCAGTGGAAGTGATTTTGGCCTCTTGAACACGAATCCGAAGTAACGCAGCAATCTCAAATTCTTTCAGGCATGTATATAGAAATGTCTGAAATGGATCATTTCCTCAGGAATGAAACCCTTATAGTTTCGCCCTCTTATAAATAGCTCAATCTACAGTTACTCTCAGGGTAGACATTCGTCATTGATTGGAATATTTTGTGTTTCTCATCAGAAAGGTTGAAATTTTGTTAAAAAAAAACTTATGTGCATGGATCTGATTAAGTAGCTATCGTTGTGATGAAATCGCAATTGAAAAGTGAATTACTAGGTACCTATTCAAGAGATACAAATTTTGACTTTGTGTTCAAGAGGCAAAAAAATAACATTTCAATGTTTCTGGGAATTTGGGGGCCCAACGGAAGACCATTTCCATTTCCTAGAAGGACCGGGCAGGCAGACTTCTCATACTATTTTTGGTCACAACAATCTTAATATCAATATTTTTTAGTTCCAATGAACAAGCCCAATTTTACATTTCTACAAAATTGAAAATGGGAACTATTTCATCCTTTTTTGGAAATGTTGATAATATACAAGGGGTGTAGTTTGATTTGCCCTACTGAAAGATGATATAAAATCAGTATAGTGAAATATACAGCAAAAGGAGAGACTAGGCTGGAGATAATGGTTGAATTCAGAACTGAAGCATTTTTATACCTACCCCTGCTTTCAGTCCTTCCCATTCGAAAGTGAAGAGAAATTATTTTCCGAGCTGTTTTCTTGTCAGCAAAAGTCGACATACGTATTTTGTTGTTTGCTCCCTTATTCATATTTTTTCAAGTGGAAGTCTTTGTATCATCCGAAACTCTACATAAATAAACATATTGAACTTCAATTGTCGAAAGCTCTGATATTGTGTATTGATTATTGCTGCAGGTTTATTACTTCTAACCTTTTTTAATCAGGACCATGTAAATCTACAATTCATTAGACTGGATTTAGTGAAAATGAATACTTGAAAACAAATGCAATTCAATATTTTGATATATGCATTGTAGTTTCTATACGTCTCGGTGAAATTAAATTCACAATACCTAGGCATCGATTTCACTAGATGTCCCAGAAACACTTTAATGATGCTTAAAATGAAACAAATCAGATCAAAACAATATTTTTTTTTATATGTTCTAGATTGAATGATAGATCTTGACAAAAGTCTGGTATCAATAATTTCGAAACCTCTCAACGAATTTTAATGACGTTTCAGAAGTGTATTCATGAATGAATACCATATATAATATAATATATTTATGGGGATGGTTTATATCATCAATAAAACAAATAATAAACAATTGAAGATTTATTGTCGAAAGATTCAATGGAAAAAATATAAATACAAAGTAAATAATTTTTGAATCAGGTATTGCATTGGTATTTGTTACGGAGCTAGAGTAGAGTAAATGTCAGGAGCAGGAGTTAGGAATGAATATAACATACTGGTGATTCACATACAATGCACTTCAAATGGAATAAATGAACAGTAGAGGAATGTTTGACGTGGAATATCTGCATGCAACAAGGGTTGGACAAAAATGATTTATTTCATTATATGGTGATTAGAAGCCATGAATCTTTTTATAAATTTTAATGATTGCTAAGAATATTCACTGCTGATGAAATTAAAAGAAATAGGATGAATGAACTATAAAAACATCCTAAATAGTTATGAATAATTTTTAGAAAATCATTACTACCAGGTAATACCAAAGTTTTCTCTCATTATGGTAAAATTTTTGTCCAACCCCAAAATAAAAACAGGTAGGGTGTTTTTAAAAGACAATGAATCATTTCCAGATTTGATATAAATTATGAATCACAATCAAATGAATAACATCTGACACCTTGCAAATAATGATTCTTTGTATTAAATCCCATCTGAGGGATATGTATTGAAAATAACATGCAGTGGAACTAAAAGAATAGAAGTATACATAAGAAACATAAAGCTCACAAAATAAGATGATTGAAATATAATTGCATTTTCCTAATCATTGTACATATAGATGAAATATTGTTTTTGCAATTCATGTATAATATGACAGTATATTGTACACCAAGGCTGAGGAGGCACATGGAATATAATTGTCTCCTCAAACATACACATGATTTTACCACTACCAGTATTCAATATCTATTATTCATTTTCGAATGAAACATGAGGGAAATATCATAGCTTTTTCAACAAGTAGTCATATCTATTAAGTATTAGCAAATTAATAATTTGGACTGTCACAATGGTGACATGTCTTTTTCTCAAAGACCTTCGAAATATGACATATAAGGATTTCTCTCCTAGTCAAAATATTTCATAACTCCCAACAGTATAGTTTAATTTTTTTTCAACTGACTTTTCCTTATGATTATTATGCTTGAGACTGAGGCCCTTTCATTTCTAGTACAATTTAAAAAAATATAAAATTGATATATATATATATATATATATATATATTATAATTGATAAAATAGAAGTTGATCAAATGTAACAGATATTCTTGAAAAGGTTTACGTCACCTTTAAATGATCATATACACCACTACATAGATATTAAATTTCTGGACATCAGTTGCCCAAGAACTTGTTTGAGGGTGGCAATCTTCTTTTTTTGTCGTCTGTTCTTCTGCTGAAGGCTTCTAATTTGTTTCTTCTGTTTTTCTACTCTCCTTTGCAGTATTTGTCTGTTTGGTGAAATATCTGAATAGAAAAATAATATGCTATGAACAAAGTCGTCAAATAAAATTTTGGAATATTTGAAAACAAGCTTATATGGCAGGTGCAAGTTTCTTATTTGACAGCAGGTATATCATATAGGGTAGTCTAGAATGGAGAATCGAAATTCTGGAGATATTTACGATTTAAGAATTTTTCAATAATTTTTCCAAGTGTTAATCATTATTTGTTTTCTTACATTTCAGTTATGATAACTGATCGGTAAACAGAAGTGAGAAAACCAGAGACACCCACAACATGCATATTAAAAAATTAGGCTACTAGCAAAAACTTGTTACCCTGTGCCATAATCTGGTGTGGAACATAATGAATTCGTTTCACCTGAAAAATCATTTCAAATAATACCTTATTTTGCAAAAATATGTTTATGTTTTCTGAATGAATATGGCTTTTATTACAAATGAGTTTTGAACTCATACAAAATGTGCACATATAATTGTTTGCAGCTCTTGGTGATTTTATTATTTCCACCTAATTTTGTTTTTGAATAATGTGGCAATGAGAAAATTCACTTTAAATACTTCATTTGATTGTTGCTATGCTAAAGAATTTTGTGAATTATTTTTATTGAATCTGGACTCTTCACTGTACATGTTAAATAATAACAAATATTTGTTTCTCCAATATTTCTTAACCAAATAATCAATTTACTCACAATGAACAACTTCCACCTCCATTTTTGTTTTCTTTGTTTGTGGACCACCACTACCAACACATTCTTCACGTTTTCTTTTTGGAGAATTCTTCAAAACTTGGCAGTTATCTATGGGAGATATAAACAGAAAAATTAGTAGTTATTCAAATAATATACAGCTCCTGGTTCATTTTCAGATCAATTTCAATTATTGCATTGATTTATATTTCTCTCTTGAAATAGAACTGTAGAACTGAAAATTGTGAAGGCTGAATAAGAGAGAAGTAATCATCTCTGATGAAAACCTTCCAATGAATGAATAAAAAACTAGAGATATATTCAATAATTATGTTTTTTTATGGTTTCAGTTCCATTTGTCATAGATGTGGATTATATTATACATTTGTTTTTCTCAGGAAATAGTAAAACAAAAAATCTCCATTTCAAGTATACCTACAGTCGTTTGAATGCATTCATGTGGGAAAAAAATGGTGCTGATGATTCTTTCTGGAGGTTTTTGAAAATATTTGGGTTTCATAGACAAATATGGTGAACAAATTTATGCCTCTTTAAGTTCATTGAGAATGCCAAATTATGAAAACAGTACCATTCAAGAAGCAATTTTGTTCACAGTGATACAAGCTAGTTATCAAATATGCAAAAGAGAATGGAATTTTAGTGATTCCTAAATATTTTTCCTCATGAACACAAACCCTGAGTTGAAATGCCACTCTCCTCCTCCACTCAGTATCAACAAAAAAAAAGAAACGTTATGATACAAATTTTTTACAAAAATTTATCTTTCTAAAGAGTCATTCAATATACATTTTTTATAATTCAAATAGCTCTTTCCTAAGCTCAAATAAATATCATTCGAAACAACAGTTCTTCAAGTCTCAATAATTGAATAACATACTTATTTAAAAAGTACTTTGATAATTATGGTCTGTTATTACACACAGATTTTTCCATGCATATTAACTGACACATATAAAATTATTGATCACGGGCTGAAGGACCTCGTTTGATGGCCTTTCGTTAAGTATTCGAAAGCTCTGCATTTCGGATTGATGTTCAGAAGATAGAAATATATAAATTCGACTGAACCCAATCAAAACTATCGTATTACTACAAGAGCCAAATAGAGGCCGACCTCCACCCATTTAACTGGATGAAATATATTTTTCACAGACAAATTTACCTAAATGACTTGCCTATCATAATGTGGGCCAGGCTATTTTCAATTAAAATAGTGAAAATTTTTTCTGTGCTGATCCCATTTGTGAACCAAACGAATTTTGTTTCAAATGATGGTTTATAATAGTAATAATGTGCCTACTTATTTCCGATTGCCTAACTGTCGATACTAGATAACTACACTGATCTGTTTACTAATCAAAATATAGAAATATACATATATTGGAAGGTAGATAATTTGATAATAAATGTGATGGTAGGTAAATAGCCATTTTAGGTGTATTTTCGTGGAGGTTGACCTCTCTCGGACTCCTAGACTATATGTTTTTGGGGATGTTTCTAAATTTTCAAATGTACCTATACTATAATCATTCCCTTGTCTATATCGAGACCAAAGAGTGGGCGAGTCAATATCCACTGAGGGAAACGCATCTTTTTTCAAAATAGTATTCGAACGGGTGATTTTGAAATCAACTGGGCGGAAATGATTTCCACATATTCTTGCATCGGACACTTCATTTATATCCAAACTGCACATGGCCTTCCATACCAGTAGTCGTTAAGGTTCTTTCGGGAATCTGAAATGAAATTCACTAACACGGATGAATATTTCAAAAGGGATTATCTTACCTATGATAGGAACTGGAAGGTAAAGGTGTAGAATCCGGTGTCCTCACCGATTTTGACGAAATTTTCAGGGAAGGTTAAAAACGCCATAAAATGATTATTGACATTGAAAATTTTCCGCGGAAACGATGGAAAAGTGTTTTTTTTTTAATAAAATACACTTTCGAGGTTAGAAACACCTAGAATAAAATTGATGAATATAACATAATTTTGGGCGTTTACTTACGTGATTTGGCTATATGACTCATCTAAAAATACTACTGTACAGTTTTTCTGCAAAAATATATAGCTTGGGTGTCTCAGTATTGAATATTTTTCATTTTGAAAATTGCTAAAATATCTGTAAATGAAGAATTTCCTTAGCTGACATTTCGCTGTCAAGTGTCAAAAATTGATGTTTAGAATATATGCAATGTTGTCACATTGCAAATTGATACCTAATATTATAAGATCAAAACCCGGGTGTAGAGTTTAGAATAGGTTACATTAGGTTAGTTAGGTTAGGTTACATAAGGTTAGTTAGGTTCGGTTACATTAGGTTAGTTAGGTTCGGTTACATTAGGTATCAATTTGCAATGTGACAACATTGCATATATTCTAAACATCAATTTTTGACACTTGACAGCGAAATGTCAGCTAAGGAAATTCTTCATTTACAGATATTTTAGCAATTTTCAAAATAAAAAATATCCAATACTGAGACACCCAAGCTATATATTTTTGCAGAAAAACTGTACAGTAGTATTTTTAGATGAGTCATATAGCCAAATCACGTAAGTAAACGCCCAAAATTATGTTATATTCATCAATTTTATTCTAGGTGTTTCTAACCTCGAAAGTGTATTTTATTAAAAAAAAACACTTTTCCATCGTTTCCGCGGAAAATTTTCAATGTCAATAATCATTTTATGGCGTTTTTAACCTTCCCTGAAAATTTCGTCAAAATCGGTGAGGACACCGGATTCTACACCTTTTCCGAACTGGAATTTCTACTATTACAAAGTCAACAAACGTTTTTGATGGGGGCCATCACTACACTACGATGAACTACGAACTAGAAACCGAAACACAACGAACTTAAAATAAACGAAAATGAACTTCAATAACTAACGAAAAGAACACAACTAACAAAAACACTTCAGAAAACAAGAGGAAATAATGAAAATATAAGAAACTACAATGACAACTCGCACAAATTTAGAGGTTAATTTAGACTTTGCCAAATCAGCATCATATGAGATATTGCTTCTCATATCT
This sequence comes from Zygogramma bicolorata, assembly GCA_032362365.1. Lineage (NCBI taxonomy): Eukaryota > Metazoa > Arthropoda > Insecta > Coleoptera > Chrysomelidae > Zygogramma > Zygogramma bicolorata. The sequence continues at coordinate 1,381 of JAVJAQ010005694.1, read as the reverse complement.
CTGATAATTGTCGCTGCCCAACCATACAAGCTGAAAAGAGATGAGAAAACAAAATCGTGTCTTGACTAGGAATCTCTTCGCGCAAGCGCATTAATTTACTAGCGCCACTTTTGAAATCGATGCTCTTTTTTTTGGGCTTCAAATATGCTATCTTTATTATCAATATTCGTAGTTAATAGATATATGGTCAGATTGGATTAGAAGCACATATAGGTTTATTTTTTTGTCTGTGAAACTGCCTTAAGCAACAATTTTCATCTTTCTTTGTCACTCGTAATTAATTTGTCTTTCTCTTTTGAAAATAGCTACCCCCTATCCTATATTAGAATAACTGGCACCTGGCACTGACATATGACGCATCTTGCACATGACACATATTAAAGAAAATGTACTAGTTTAGAAATTTTGTAATTTGGAAATAAGAAAAACCCCTTTGCAGAAACTTAATAAATTTTATGATAAACAGCATTTTTCTCTGTTAAATAATGAAAAGGTGAGATATCTATCGCTAAAAATCAAACAATTGTTGATGCGCATGCGCAGATTCGCAAAGTACATTGTGGTACATTTTGTTCTCTTAGGATGGTACATTCGTTAAAATCTTCCTGGCAACACTGTTTACAGGTTATGTTTATATAATTTCACAGAGATTTCAATGTAAAGCTGGATTTATAAACTTGCAGTTCATCGTTGGCTTTGGCGTTCGCGTTGGCGTTCCCAATTAAAAGCACAGAAACCCGTAAGATCATTTATATCTACCGTCGGTGTTGCCGTTCGCTGTTGGGCTGTCGTTCGACTTGGATAAACTTTAACTTTTGCCGTCGGTGGCTCGTAGCACAGTTCGTAGCAACTCTGAAGAGCCAATCAAAACGACTTTCAGCTGTCAAGTGGTTCACGTCATACGTAAAATTGGGAGATTCATATCATGAATTTGAATACCTATTTGTACCGACATTTAAAAAAAATCATAACCACATTCACCACATATATTTCAAATAATTCTTTCAAAAACGTGAATTGTATGAATTGAATAAATGATTTTTTTCATCACTATTCTGTTCTGCGATTATCAATCATAATAGTATATTATGCAACGATCATATAACAAAGGCGATTAATAGGCACGCATTGGCAATGACATTGCAGTGCACCTCACAAAATTCTTCAATTTATGTCAAAGATCCTCAATATTCCCAGAATAATTCAAGTTAACAAAAATGCTTCCTCTATAAAAAAGGTTCACACAATACTTGCAATAATTTTAGGCCAACTGCTTTTATTCAAATTTTAAGCAAAATATTTGAAAAAGCTCTGAAAACGAGGATGGTGGCTTACTTTGTTTCTCTAAGTTTATTTAATATATCTCATAGTCCAAGATCCC
>JAVJAQ010005690.1:189764-225101 GCA_032362365.1 Zygogramma bicolorata | reverse complement strand
ATGATTGACATTGGATTTGCTCCATAACAATTATAGAGTGCTAATTCTACCGCGGAAATTGAAATCTAGATGAATATCGGTTGGAAAACGGGAAAGTATCAGATTATTGTTAGCCTGTTTCTCTTCCCAAATGAAGTTTGATGGTGTGCGGAGTACATTTCAATCTTGAAGTGAATGAGCTCAATATACCTGAAATGATATCATATTGGATATAAAAATGAAGAGAAACAGTCAAATTGAAAAAATATGAAGAAAATGAAAAGGATTTTGAAAACAAGTTCCCTATCTATACTTGAATCCCGGAAAACATATTTCTCAATAAAATCATCTTTCGAACAATCTGTTCAGGCCAGTCTCAAATTACCTACACAGTAGGTTTCGGCTGGCACCTGTCAGAAAACAACTACTCCCCTAGCTAATACCACGAAGGGCATTGAATTATATCCGACCGGTGCCAGTGCAGGTTTCTTCACAGAAGTGAATCCTGCATTTGCTTTCGTCGATACAAATGAAGGAATGTATTCTCAATTATAGGGACGGACACACTTCCAGACCGGTTTCGGGCTATTTGGCCACTCGTAATTCAATGCCCTTCGTGGTATTAGCCAGGGGAGTAGTTGGTTTCTGACAGGTGCCAGCCGAAACCTACTGTGTAGGTAATTTGAGACTGGCCTGAACAGATTGTTCGAAAGATGATTTGATTTGACGCCAGTCTTCAAGTATGCCCACTGACTATGTCAAATGATTTTACATTTCTCAATATTAGTATATGTTATATTGTTTTCATATATTTTCAGGTACAACTTCGAGAGGCTGTCCCACAAGCTGAAGCGTACCGAAAGATTCATCGACTTCAGGGGAGAAATTGCAGAAGCTTACTTTCCGAAACTAGACAGCCTTGTTTCGAGCAGATCTTGGCCAGCTCGTGTGGCCAACCAGAAGCTCAGCAACTTGAGGAGAGAAATCGATCAGATTACACTCGATCTGGATGACCTACAGAGATGGAGGGACAGAATTATGGATGCTATCAACTCTGGTGTAGTCAGAAATGTGAGTATGCTCGGTATTCGAAAAAAACGGATTGTTCAGGAGAATGACAGCTATTCTTGTCACTGTGAATATGTTGTGATATATATTCACTGGAATAAGGCAGACTGAGCAGAACTCCAACTTTTTTATTTTTGAAAATATGTTTGACAGAACTCAATATTTCAACTATCAGGTATTTCATCAACAACATTCAATACAATATAAATCTAGGGGAACCAAAGCTATCTTGATGATTCGGCGATTTCCAACACCCCCACTCTACGAATCATTCCTCAACCAATCCCAACTGACGTCCTAATGTCTCAAACTTCTTTCTGGCCAAAGGTCTGGTCAAACCATCAGCAATCATGTCTTAACTTTGACAGTATGAAAACTCGATGACTCCCGATGCTACCAAGTCCCGTAAATGATGATATTCAACATCGATATGTTTACTTCTGCAACTAACCTTCTCATTTGTGGCCAAATTAATACAACCCTGATTATCTTCGAAAACACGAGTTGCTTCATCACATTTTATTCCAAAATCTACTAGAACTCGTTTTGCCCAAACTATTTCTTGACTTGCAAAAGTTGCAGCTACATATTCGGCTTCAGTTGATGATAGAGAAACAGATGTTTGTTTCTTATTGCTCCAGTGAATCGGATCATCTCCAAGAAACAACACAAAACCGCTAACTGATTTTCGATCTGCGATATCTCCTGCCCAGTCTGCATCTACATAAGCAGTCAAAGTCGTTTTCACATCGGATCTTATTTTCAATTTGAAAACACTCGTTCCTTTGAGATACCTAATCATTCTTTTGACTGCATCCCAATCCATTTGAAGGGGTTGACTTGTTTTCCTTGTTAAATAACCTACTCCGGTAGATATATCCGGACGAGTTGTAGTAGAAAGATACAGTAAAACCCCCACTGATTTGGCATACTTTTCATTATTGGGTGAATATCCTTTCTCTCCGCTAAACTTCGGGTGATCTGGGTTCATCGGAATTGAAACAGGCGCAGAATCTCCCAATCCAAATTCACAGATCAGATTATGAATTTTCTTCTCTTGGTCGAGGAGAAAACTTCCATCTTGGTTTCGTTGAACTCGTATACCCAAGAAATAACTTATTTCTCCCAATTCAACAATGTCGAAGTGAGTTTTTCGGTTGAAATATTTTTGCTTCTGCATATACCTCATTCTTCATTTTTACGAGACATTTGTGAGGTTCAAAAATGACATTGAATCCATTTTCTGTGAGCCTCTGTACAGACAATAGGTTAGAACACAAATCAGGAACATGCAAAACGTCTTCGATACGTACTATTTTGATATTTCCTTGTACCAGGCAATGCAATATTCCTTCGCCTCTACCGATACATTTCAATTGCTGCCCATTGGCGACTGTAATTATTTTACTGTAAGGTTCCAAACTGACGAAGAAAAATGCGTTGGAAGTCATATGACTTGTAGCACCTGAGTCTATGTAACAATTCAACTCATTGCTCTTATTCTGGACCCCTGAGAAACAAAATTCTCCTGACTCCATCTCTACCGTTGTTCTGGCATTGTTCTGGTTGTTGAAGCCATCATGGGTCTCCCTTCTAGTTTGTGATAGTTCTTTCGGACTTTTCTCATAGAAATAACAATCTTTCTTCATATGGCCTTTCTTCTTGCAATAGAAACACTCTGAATTTGAAAATTTGTTGGATCGATTAGCGAAAATTTTCAAAGCCGCTTGTTCATATTGCTTGGAATCTCCACTTCTTCTATCATATTCGTCTATCAGCTTGCCCGTTACATATTCTAGTATCAACTCATTATCAGGACGAGCGTCTAGAGCTGTTACTAGAGTGTCATATTTTTCTGGTAAGGCCTCCAAGGAGAAGAGCAGCCACGTGGAAATCTTTGATGTCCTCATCGCCTATACCTCGCAACAATTCCACTATTTCTAGAGTTTTTACGATATACTCAGTCATTGTGTCACACTCCAGCTGTGTGTGGTAAAGTTTACGAAGCAAATACAATTTGTTACTCAGATTTGCTCTCTCGTGGACTTTTTTGTATAACTTCCCACATCTCCTTCGCTGTTTTACGGTTGTAAATATGAACAATTTGGTCATTTTCCACAGACAATAAGATCGTACTCTGCGCTTTCTCATCCAATGCCTTCCATTTTTGCCTTTCTTCTGGTTCAACTGGTTCTGTTTCATTTTTCACTTTCCATGATCCTTCCCTTATCAACAACATCTTCATTTTGAACTTCCAGGGCTGGTAGTTGTTATTATTGAGCTTTGAAAACCCAAATTTGCCTTCTGAAGATTCCATTATTTTTACTGTTCTGTACTAATTTAACTAAATTACACTGTTGCCTTATTCAAACGTGGACTGGGCCCATAACCTTTTAGAATATATATACACTGGAATGAGGCAGACTGAACAGAACTCTATCTTTTTATTTTTGAAAATATATCTGACAGAACTTAATATTTCAACTATCAGTTTTTTTATCAACAACATTCAATACAATATAAATCTAGGGAAACCAAAGTTATCTTGATGATTCGGCGAACTCCAACAAAAAAGAGTTCTGATGTACCCATAATAGTATATTATGCAACGATCGTGTAATGATGGTTATTAATATATGAGCATAAACCGGGATACGAAACGAGCCGAAGGTGAGTTTCGTATGGTTTATGCGAGTGTATTAATAACCATTACATGAGAGATGCATACGCTATTTTATCTACACCCGATAAATAGTGAAGAACTACAAATATTGTATTTATATTTGTATTGCACAAAATAATACTAATTTAACGAATTTCTTTGAAAAAATCCACAGAATTGTAATTATTACTATTACTTCGAGAAATAAAACGATGAGATATAGAAATAAGATCAAAAATCAAAGAAAAAAAGATTACTCGAGGCCGGAATCGAACCAATGTCTCTTCCAGATGAAATATTCAATGTCTGCGCCACAGACGACTCGGCTACGGAGAGCCCACAAAATTTAATGAAAAAATAAGTGATAAATCATGCATTTGTCAAATGAAAAATGTTATCATCTTAACTTTATTTCTGTCGGTGAAGGTGTCGAAGGTGATTCTCCCATATCGCTGGTATCAGACATTTTGTTATGATTATTGAAGTTTGGCTATATTCTTCAAAAATCCAATACCAATACCGATTTTGACTTGACAAACGTCGAATGCAGAGCCTGCACATCATGCTTGATTGAAAAATAATGGGTTTCTATTGGTTGAAAATCTGTATCGTAGGTAATGAAAAATCTGTATCGTAATGGATTTCATTTTAAAACGGGTTGTGGGCATATAAGTGTATTATTAGAGTACGGGTGTAGATAAAGTACATTATAGCTATAATGTAGTTTTCTGAAGTGCATCTTCCCAATCACGAGAAAGACAATATACCAAATTGGTTTTACCCGAATTTCTGAATCAACTTTTAGATTTTCAAACCTGATTCATCAAGATTACAACTACTTAGATGATTTCGAATCTCGTATATTCTGAATGACTGAAAATAGGGAACAATAATTGCAATAAATTCCTAAAGAAATTATATTAGTATCAATTTTTTCTTCGAGTTTCTCATTTATTTTGTTTTTCTGAAATGAATTGTAGGGGGAATATGAATAAATATGTTAATTATCACTTTATCAGTTTATCCAGTTCATCCTGGCACAAACTTAGCTACTTTTCCAGTTGCACACTGGTAGTGCAAACCATGACCCATTAGTCATGTGCCAAGTTGAATTGGATATTTTTTTTTGTACGAGGTCCTCAAATCTTCGAATGCTTTTGTAATGATGGAGGTTACAATTGGTCAGGTTGAAATCTTCTATGTAGAAATGATTATTTTTATCAAGGAGAACAATTACACGCACACCAAACTCATATCACTTGCAGTCGACACCGTTTCTCCAACAAGCATCTTCAGAAGAAAATTGATAATAGTTCATGATATTAGTATAGTGTTCGGCTAATTGACATTTCTGAATTTTTTTTTTCCAGAGTCAAGGTCAAATGGTACAGCTCACAGAATTCGAAGGAATCGACGTCCTTGGGAATATGATAGAATCGAGTATCCTCTCTCCGAACAGAGATTTCTACGGAGATTTCCACAATATGGGACACGTTTTCATTTCGTACATCCATGATCCAGATAGTAGACATCTTGTGAGTCGTTTGTGAGCAAAAAAAACCTCGAGCTCTACTATTTCTGTTTTTATTTGCAGGAATCTTTTGGAGTGATGGGAGATTCTGCCACAGCAATGCGTGATCCTATTTTCTACAGATGGCACGCGTATATCGATGATATATTCCAGAAATTCAAGTCCACCCTACCGAGATATACTGTGGAGCAGGTGATTTATTTGATTCAGATTCATATATATATATATATATATATATATATATTTTTTTTTTTTTTTTCAGTGTTACTGGTTCTAATTTTTATTGTTCAAGATAGTTTTCGTAAAAATCTATGAATGAAACTGTAAAAAACTATTGAGCCCTTCTTTCGTGAGAAACGAAATCGAAATACTGATTATTCTTGTTGTCTTGTCATTTCATTCCAAACCTTTTAGTTTTTATAACATGTGTATGATGAATTTAATAGTTTGAATAGCTGGAGTTCGAACCGCAACAACTCAAAACGAAACATTTTCAAGCAAATCTAAACAAATGATCACCATATTTTTCGTGTTGTGTCTTTCTTTACTTGAATTTGGTTATTCGGAATATTCCAGTTGAACAATCCAGGAATCACAGTCGAAGAAATAGCAATCCAAACTGGAAATCAACGGAACAACATCCAGACCTTCTGGCAGCAATCCGACGTCGATCTATCCAGAGGAATGGACTTCCAACCTCGAGGAGCAGTTTTTGTGAGATTCACCCATCTCAATCACACCGAATTCAACTACAAAATCACCGTGAATAATCAAAGCAATGGGAACAGGCAAGGCACCTGCAGAATCTTCTTGGCTCCGAAGTTTGACGAGAGGGGCAATCCATGGTTGTTCAGAGACCAGAAGAACATGTTCATTGAGATGGATAAGTTCACAGTTAATCGTGAGTACATAAGTTAATGATATTGTGTTCTTTGTGAAGAGTTCACTACATAAGAGTTTGGCATTATACGGGAACGTTATTGATAAATCGTATCCATTACTTTTGTGAACCTCAAGATTCAGAACGATTCAAGTAGCAGTATTTCTACAACTTCATTTTCGTGGTAGCCATTTATTCCAAATTCATACTGACACCATTTATACAACTATAGATTTTCATTTCGAGATCACAATGAAGGCCGAGAGAACATGATTCGTATAATATGTGCAAACGATCTCAAGTGTAGGTGCAGAGTAAAGTTGATTTTCAGAGAAAAATGAGGAATTGTTTATTGTTTATCTGATAAGGAGAAGCTTTACATTCCGGAATGACTGTGAAGACTGCTTGTCAAGGCGTTAGCAACACGAAATCCGCGAATGTGGCTTCTGTCCGGAGAGAAACATACTATTCTTCGTGCAACCGGACGCGATTCAAGCATTTCGCAGCCGCAACAGAGGCGGCAAAGTGGCTGCTGGCAAACTGAACATTTCAGTTGCTAAATATTTAATTTCCATAGAAACATCAGTATATTTGTGAGAAGTATGATGTATGATGTGTATGATGTGAGAAGTACATAGTACCGTACACCAGTGCGTACACTTCGCTTAGATACTGTTGTGAATTTACTCGATTTAAACTAGTTCATAGTGCAAATTAATTGCTGCAGTTTGTATAAAGTGATCCATTACAAGTGCTGTTTCATAAACACAAGTTCATAGTCTGTAACATCCAGTTGTTAATCCAAAAGAGGGATTGTTTTGATTACCCTTTAGTCAAGGTCAGTAAGATAAATAAGTTCTCATTCACTGTCAAGACTATCCAGTCAGCTAGAATGAACGCATGTCCAAATTGTAACGTATCTCGAAGCAGCAAGCAGATAACTCAGTGCGACGGCTGTCGCCGTGATGTGCACTTGGAGTGTTTAGGAATGGATTCCGTCGATGAGGCCAGAATTACGCGATCCAAATCCCGCAGCATCAAAATTCTATGCAATGTTTGCAGCAACAATATCAACATAATGGATCAAATCAAGGAACTCATAACCGATATGAGAAACGATTTCAACACCAAATTTCAGTTATTAGAGAGTAAATTTGAGAAATTAGAGAATAAATTTGATAATATTCCATCAGAATCGCAAAACTTTGAGGAGACTGTTGTCGAGGCTGTTGAGCGAATGAATCGATCAAGGAATGTTTTAATTTCCGGAGTCCCAGAAAGTCAAGGAACAATTCCTCAACGTATGGAGGCAGATAATAATATAGTTTTGAATATTGTGGAGACATTATTTGATCAAAATAATGCGCCCAAAGCCGTTAAAGTTATTCGAGTCGGAAAAGCTCTGCAAGGTAAACCAAGACTATTGAAAGCTATATTCTCAGACAATTCGACTTCTAAAGAAATTTTGAAACGCAAAAATCGCTTAGCCGGAACACAATTTCGAGACATTGTAATAATGGATGACAAAACCCCTAAACAGTTTGAATATCTGAAAAACTTGAGAGAAGAATTGAAATCACGAGCCGAACAAGGCGAGAATGACTTAACAATCAGGTATATCAAAGGCGTGCCAACAATCGTAAAAACTTCTGCAAAAAACGGTTAGATGCATACTTGAGTTGGTCAGTTTGTTACACAAATATAGCGTCCCTACTTGCCAAATTCAACGATTTCACACTTTTTATTAACAATGAAAAACCTGCGATTATTATGATAACTGAGACTTGGTTACATGAGACAATTCCTGATTCTTTGATATCTTTTTCGGAATATACAATTTATAGGGAGGACCGAACCACTAAGCGAGGAGGCGGTGTTGCCATATATTTGTCAAAATCATGCTTCGAAGATTTCACAGTCACCCCTCTATCTTCGGCGACTCCTAATATAGATAGTCTATTTTTACTTGTGAAAAATGCAAATTTTTCCTGTGTTCTTTGCTGCATTTATAGGCCTCCTAGGTCCACATTTGACACTGATCAAATATTACTTCAAAATCTCACGCAAATAACATCATCGCACAAAAATATTATATTATGTGGAGACTTCAACTTTCCGGAAATAAAATGGTCTACCCTTCAGCAACCTGAACCTGGCTCGCCATCCCAACTTTTTTTGGACTTCATTAGTAATTCACATCTCCAACAACTCGTCACTGAACCTACACGTTACCGCATCAACCAAGAACCTTCTATATTGGATTTGGTTCTTACATCCAACCCAGAACTACTAGCAAATTTAGCATTTGCACAACCTATAGGCAAATCGGATCACATTGTGATACAATTCGACATTCAGGCATCTCTAAACGTAAACAAAAGGAAAATCTCGTGTGAGAGAACCACAGTCAACTACACAACTCTAAATGATGACCTGGGTCTTGTTGACTGGTCTAATAAATTGAATGCTTTCACTGTTGAAGGAAATTGGTCAATATTTTTGAAAATCCTACATGAGCTAACACTGAAAAATTCAGCAGTTAAACGTTTTACGCAATTTCCACTGAAACCATGGTTAAACTCAGAACTTCAATCAATGATTCGACGCAAAAGAAATATGTGGCAAACATTCAAGAGATCTAAATCAGTAATGGATTATAACAGGCACCGAACATACTCAAATAAATTGTCAGCACTCATGATTAGATCGAAAAGTGAATATGAAAAAAGAATAATAGATAGTGAAGATCCCAAACGCCTTTACAAGTACATCAGAACTAACCTGAATAGTAAAGTTTCCATTCCTCAATTACGACGTGATGATGGTGTTATGTGCAATGACAACTCTGAAGTAGCCAATATGTTTGCACGAACATTCTTTGAATCCTACACTGTTGAAACGGACAATCCTTTACCTTCCATAGAAAATTTATCTCGCGTCGAAACAGAGCTTGCTGCTATCACATTTTCAGAAGGAGGAATATCAGAAAAACTGAAAAATTTGAAACCAAACAAATCCCCTGGAAGTGATAATATATCTTCTATGCTCCTGAAATCTTGCTATACCTCGTTGAGCAAGCCTTTGAGTATATTAATGACTCAGTCATTCGATACAGCTTCATTACCCTCTGACTGGAAAATCGCAGTTGTCAAGCCCATTTTCAAAAAAGGAGACAAATTTGATCCGAAAAACTTTCGCCCTGTGAGTTTGACTTCGATAATTGTGAAAGTCATGGAATCTATCATCGCTGACTGTTTACGGAATTTTCTTGGACCACTGAATGTTCTCCCAACACAGCAACACGGTTTCACACCAGGAAAATCTGTAATAACGAATTTATTATGTTGTTTGGCAGATTGGACTACTACACTTGATCATGGAGGAGTTGTCGACACTATCTACTTGGACTTCAGTAAAGCCTTCGATAGAGTACCAACTAAACGTTTGCTCTATAAACTGGATAACATTGGTATACGTGGAAAACTTTTGGAGTGGATTAGATCGTTCCTAACCGACCGAAAATTCAAAGTGGCCGTGGGTGCATGTACTAGTGAGGAGAAGTCAGTTATAAGCGGGGTGCCTCAGGGCTCGGTGTTGGGCCCACTGCTCTTCATCATATACACTGCTGACCTGTGCTCGATAATATCCTCCTCCTGCGTACTATATGCTGATGACACCAAAATTTTTTGCAATCCCGTAAATCATCATATGCAACTTCAAAATGACCTCGAAAAAATTTACCAATGGACTCTAAAATGGCAGTTACCTTTGAACATATCCAAGTGCGTCGTTCTTCATATAGGAAAAAATAACCCTCGAATGCCGTACATGCTCAATAACATAACACTATCTCAGACTGACATTGTCAGTGACCTTGGACTGACAATTACATCAGACTTATCGTGGAGCGCGCATATAACAAACACAGTGAAGAAAGCTAGTACCAAAGTGTTCCTCCTGAGCAAATGTTTTGAAAATGTTAATCACTCTACTTTTGCGAAACTTTACAAAACATTTGTCAGGCCAGTTCTTGAATTCGGAAATAGTGTATGGTGTCCTATACTGATGAGGGATAAAAATCATTTGGAAAATGTTCAAAGACGAGCCACTCGAATACCTTACAGCAAAAATCGTTTCTCATATGAAAATCGTCCGTCATACGAACAGCGCTTGCGAAATTTGCACCTCCCGACATTGAACGAAAGACGAATAAGAGGTGATCTGATAACCACTTACCATGCCCTCAAAAACCCGTCATCTGCAATAAATCATATTTTCCAACAAGCGGACAATGATAGGTTACGTGGACATCAACTGAAGATAAAAAGAGACTCATTCCGAACCACTTGCAGGCAGAACTTCCTTTCCAACAGAGTTTTTCATTATTGGAACTCCTTACCTAGTGATATCGTACTCTCACCCAATGTTAATATCTTTAAATCTCGATATGACAGTTATATTCAACACTGAGTGTACATGTATATTTTATATTCCTGAGCTAGATAGGAATTATTTCCTCAGCTCTTATCATCCTGTAATAATAATAATAATAATAATAATAATTTTTCTATATTCGCGTTGAAATGCTTTCTTTTCAATTCGACATAATGTTCATTGGAATTATATAATTTTCACGGTTGCACGAAAAATATTATTATATTATTGTATACTATGGCCCCAAATTGTTTTCACAACCTCGAGATTAAGTTGCCTCGGCCTTAGTACACTAATAACTATCGGCCTCAGTACACAAATAACAATTTCCGCGAATCGTTCAAAAATAACTGGCTAAAAATTGGTATCTTATTCAATTTTGTGATCAACACGGCTGAAATAATCACCAAGACATTTTTGTCAATAAATGCTTTATGCACTGCGAATTCTTAGCCTACGCAGATGACTTTAAAATTTTTCTTGAAATAAGGAATATCCTAGATTGTCAAAAAGTACAGAGTGATTTAAATAGATTTTAAACGTATTGCCAAAACAATAATTCATGTGTGAATCTAGAAAAATGTTGCTGCATAACGTTTACGAGGAATAAAATTGTACATAATGGTCAGTACACCCTCAGCAGTGTACTTCTGAAACGTAACCATCACGTAAGAGACTTGGGAATCACATTTGATAGCAAACTTATCTTCGATATTGATATCAATAATGTTATTCAGGAGTCACTTCAAATGATAGGATTCATTATAAGACAAACTAAATTCATAACCAAACCTGAGGCGATAATATCCCTTTACTATGCATACGTTTTTAGCCAATTGAACTTTTCTACCTCTATATGGAACCCACAATACATAGTTTATATTGAAAGTCTCGAAAATGTTCAGAAAAAATTTTCAAAATATCTTTCCTTTAAAACGCAAACACCTATAGCTGATGATTTCTCTGTTATTTGCAATGAATTTAAAATACTTTCTCTGAAAAATCGAAGAATATTCAACGATGCATTGAACCTGCAAAAGCTATTCAACGGAAATATTGACTGTGCCGACATTCTGGAAAGAATTAATATTAATGCGCCATTCAGACCACTAAGGAATCCTAATTTATTTCATTTTCCTCTCAAAAATACAAATACATGCTGTAATTCACCCCTTAATAGAATGGTTAGAAATTTTAACACTCTTCAATGAGTATGATATATTCAATACATCCTTCCTTTTGTTTAAAAAATGTATCAAACGATTATTATTGAACAACATTATGAGAAGTCTGTAGCTTTTGTGTTTAGTCTTTTGTGATCATGAGATATACTACTTTTTGTTAGACTCAAGTAGTGAGATTGAAAATTAGAATCTTATACCATTATGTTACTCAACGCACTTGTATTGTACTTATCTGTCAACCATCTGTAACACTTCTAATAAGTCTAAAAGTATGTATGTCATGTTGGGTGGATACTGTTATGGGCATATTGCCTGTTGTATCCCAATTATAAATAAATAAATAAAGAAATTCTAATGACAGTTCAAGTCAACTTGAAGGAATAGTACAGTGTTCACCCAATAGGAGAAGCTTCACATTCCCGGATGACTGTGGAGATTGCTTTTTTCTGCTTGAGCTTCGACAAGCAACACAGAATGCGGTTATGTGTTTTTTCTACGAGGTAAACAAACCATTTTTCGGCCAATTGTTCAAAGAAACAATGAAAACAAAAACTGGTATCTCATTCAGTTTTGTGGTAAACTTGGCTGAATTATTCACCAACATATAAATCATTGCTGTCGAGAAATTCTAGTTAACAGTTCGAGTCAATTGTAAAGATATAATATTCCCCATGGTAAAGTAATAACCTTTTTCTACTGCTATATTACAAACTGTTCTACCTTAACTGTTAATAGTTCAATGAGGTACATTTCATGTCTTCAATTACATATCTTAACTTGTGGTGAAACAATTACTTCTTGTGTTACAGTTGTAGTTATCATTACACAATAAATCAGATCTCCCAAGGAATGTCAAATCTCTAGCAATGACAGCTCTATCCACTCATTCAGTTTTATCTGAATGAAAATTTTTATTAACATTGAATTTGAAGCTCATGATATTTTGACATAATGGTTAAGGCTTTCGCGGCCGAGGTTATTAGTATAACTACTTCTCTTCGGGCTTGAAGGCCGTCGTTCTTTGGAATTTCTTCCTGACGTTTCGCTAGCGCGAGTGGCCAGCTTCTTCAGAGGCTTATTCATCTCCGATGACTAAACAGTTCGATTTCTCAAGGCGTATTTATATTGATGCAGGTAGTCTGGAGTGTTAATTACTTCTGTCGGGTTCGGGGAATAATCATCATTATTAGTTGCCGCACTACCTGCTGTGATTTCATTATTTATTCTTGATTTCTCCAGAATCGGATTCCAAATTCTGTTTAGAGTCAACGCTTCTTCCTTTCTGTTAAAATTGTCCGCATGTTTTTAGATCTCTATTGCCTCCCGTACCAGTCGGCTATGCTATTGCCCCCAACCAAGGTTACCATAGCCGACTGGTACGGGAGGCAATAGAGATCCAAAAACATGCGGACAATTTTAACAGAAAGGAAGAAGCGTTGACTCTAAACAGAATTTGGAATCCGATTCTGAAGAAATCAAGAATAAATAATGAAATCACAGCAGGTAGTGCGACAACTAATAATGATGATTATTCCCCGAACCCGACAGAAGTAATTAACACTCCAGACTACCTGCATCAATATAAATACGCCTTGAGAAATCGAACTGTTCAGTCATCGGAGATGAATAAGCCTCTGAAGAAGCTGGCCACTCGCGCTAGCGAAACGTCAGGAAGAAATTCCAAAGAACGACGGCCTTCAAGCCCGAAGAGAAGTAGTTATACTCATGATATTTTTTTAATAAAGAGTTGTCATTTACCATTAAACATTTCGTCAGAAATTATTTTTTAATTTTTAAATTTTATTAATCTATTCGTAGACAATATGAACACTGAAGAAGATATTATATTATTGTAAAGAAGAACAATGTGGTAATTGGGAGATCGATACCTATATGAAAACAATAGTATATTACATGACTAATGCGAAAGTGACACTAGGTGAAATTTTGTAGCACGAGGCGTGTATATTGAGTAATCTTACTTTTTATTTCTGACAGTATATGTTTCGATACTGTTTCCATAAAAGGTGCTCATGAACTTACAATTACTTTCATAGTGAAAAAAGATATAACGATAACGTTCACTTGAAAAAATGAGAATAAGTAAGTAATTATCAGATGTAACTGGGGAACAAATTGATTATTTGAAACCATAAAAATTAAAAGTAAATTGGTTATTGTTATAATTTTTGAATTCTAACGGTGTCTGTGAAAGATTCGCCATGAGTAAATATCTCTGATAACGTTAATTCAAATCTGAATTGGCTCAGTTGGTAGATTATCTGGTGAGATAATGTGGGTTCGATTTTTGGGCAAACCTTTTTTTTCTCTTCTTGAAATTCATAAATAATAACATTTCATTCCAGTTTCTATTAGTCCAGTCTATGACCATTTTTCCGTGTATTCATCCCATACAGCACCGATTCGCATGAAAATTTGTATTCAGGATCTACATACACTCTTTTTCAAAATCTACCCTGTGCCGAGGGTTGCTTTCTCCCTGGGGGTGGATGCCACCCCTTCTTGGGGGTGAAATTTTTTTTATTGGAAATAAGTGCGGAAATCAATAGATTGACTAATTCTAAGCACTTTTTGTTCAATGAAGTTTTTTCTGAAAAGCAATACTTTTCGACTTATTCGCGAGTGAAATTGTCGGCTTTCAGTCAAAAAAAACACATTTTGAGATCCTTTTTCGGGAATAACTGGAAAATAATGCATCTAATCGAAAACCTGCGGCAAGCAAAATTATAGCTTCTGAAAAAACAAAGGCGATCGTTTATTTGTGATGTATGCCAACCCACTACAAACTGAATAATTGCTTGTTGTAAGTTGATTGGTATTTTCAAACGCCAAAATGGAAAGATTCAACGTACAATAACCAAAAACCTATAACTCGCTTAGTCTTCAAGCAATCAAATCCACCAAGAAAGTATTTTGTAGTTTTTTTTCAAGAGCTATAAGCTCAATCACATAATTTTTTGTTCCAGATTATATTTTTGAAAAGGTTCATGCTGAAAGGGCTCAAAAAAGGTACTTTGCGCGAACCCCCACAATATTTAACTGGCCATATCTTACTCTATTTTCATACTGCAGAAAAAAATGAAATAGCGAAATTTTCAGATAAGAAAAGCCTTCAATTTTGTACTCTAGGAAATTTTGCATGTGATCGATACTTTTCGAGTTATTTCGAAGAAATTGTGATTTTTCGCTGAATTACGTATGTGATTTTTTCTCTTCAATCTCAATTTTTTCCAAAACTACGTACTTTCAACTGATGAAAAACTCAGAACTCATTAGAAGAAGATGAATGAAGTGAATTGTGGAGTAACAACGAGTTTTTTCAAAGGGGGGGAAAAGAGGATGAGTTATTCACAATTTTTTTTCAACGAAAAAATTGGATTATTTCCTTCATATCTCGGTCAGTTTTGATGCTAGAAACTTTCATGAATAACAAAAATAAAGTATTTTCGAAGGACTTCAAAAAAGGCCAATTAGTTTTTCCGAAAAATGCATTGGTTTTTGGTTATTGTATGTAGAAACTTTCCATTTTGGCGTTTGAAAATACCAATCAACTTTCAACAAGCAATTATTCAGTTTGTAGTGGGTTTCCATGCATCACAAATGAACGATCGCCTTTGTATTTTCAAAAGCTATAATTTTGCTCTCCACAGGTTTTTGGATTAGATGCCTTATTTTCCAGTTATTCGCGAAAAAGGATCTGAAAATGTGTTTTTTTTTTGACTGAAAACCGACAATTCCACTCGCGAAAAAGTCGAAAAGTAATGCTTTTCAGAAAAAACTCCATTGAACAAAAAGTGCTTCAATCTATTGATTTCCGCACTTATTTCCAATTACAAATTTTTCACCCTCAAGAAGGGGTGGCATCCACCCCCAGGGAGAAAGCAACCCTCGGCACGGGGTAGATTTTGGAATAGAGGGTAAGTATAACCTATATCCAAATTTTCATACGAATTGGTGCTGTATGGGATAAATACACAGTTTACACTTTTTTCACAGTCAAAGACTGGAGTATATGTGAATAATATCAATAAGGAAAAACTGGAATCTTACAGGATTCGCAGATTTGACAGCTTATTGACAGCCGTCATTGAAAAATCAGTTTTTTCATTCTCAACTTCCGACTGCCAGTTGGAATGCGCAACAGGTCAATTATAGTGTATTATTCAACGAGTAAAAATTCTGCCATGATGAGTTAGTCGAATATCAGAATAATATGCTTTTTCTATGACTACAGTGGATATTCGATGAGCAGAGCAAATTCGAGAATCCCTATCTATGAAGAAATATCAACAAATAGTTCAGATATTGATATTTCCATAGTTGAAAAAAGAGTTCCAGCCTGCAACTTCTCACCTACAAAACATGAAATGAATATAACTTCTTCTTCAGAGATGGAAGTTACTACACATTACTGTTTGACTGTCATTAATTTGTGGCGGAAGGATTCTTTCTTCGTAGTTTTTTTTGGGTTCTTGACCTACCAAAATCTGAAAAAATAAGAATCAAGTATGGAAGGGCAGATTTTCAATCTACCCCGAAAAGTGGCTGCGTTAATGAAAAAACAGTTCTTTGTTGAATGGAACACGTTTTATTAAG
The DNA here is from genome assembly GCA_032362365.1 of Zygogramma bicolorata. NCBI lineage: Eukaryota > Metazoa > Arthropoda > Insecta > Coleoptera > Chrysomelidae > Zygogramma > Zygogramma bicolorata. The sequence continues at coordinate 208,746 of JAVJAQ010005690.1, read as the reverse complement.
GTACGCGTCCACAGGTACGCATCGTACGTATCGTATGAAACGGATCGATTTGTGGTAGTGCGTCCACTGTATCCGTAGCGATCGGATTGCCGATGCGACGGTCGGCTTTTAAGTAACATTCGCATTTTCGTAGTGAGTGGACGATCGGAAACATTACAGTGTGTAATGTTTCCGATCATGGAAAGTGATGAAGAACTTGTCATTATTGCTTTGTTATTTGATGAAGAAGAAAGGAGGGGAAATAAGAGAAGAATGTGGATACATGACATATTCAAAAAAAGATCACAATTTGGAGAATATCATACACTATTCACTGATTTGTTCCATGATATGCGTAATAACAAATATAATTAAAGCACGTGTGTGTACTTAGTGTCGAAATGTAACAAAATTCAAATGATCTGTGAGGCGACCAGTGACTACCTATTGTGACATGCGTCCACTTATCGGCAATCCGCATGTTGTCATCCGCACCAGTCGGAAAAGTTGCCCCTTCGATAAATTTCATCGGCATTACCGACGGACCGATACGTGCGATCCGTCCGCTGCCGGTCAGTGGACGCATGTGTATCACTTACTATACTAATTATTCTAAAATCCGTTTCGTACGATCCGTACGATACGTACGATGCGTACCTGTGGACGCTTACCTTTAGTCAGCAACTATTGGTATTCCTCTGGCTATCAAAAAAAATTCAAAAACAAATATTTATCAGAATACTTATCGTTAACGTTTCGGATTTGAAAAAATTCAAAAACAAATATTTATCAGAATACTTATCGTTAACGTTTCGGATTTGGTTTCCTAATCGTCAACGATAAGTATTTTGATGAATATTGGTTTTGTATTTTTTTTGATAGACAGAGAAATACCAGTAGTTGCTGATTAATGAAAAAGTGTTTCATTCGGGGTGAATTGAACATCTGCCCTTCTACACGTGTATAGGTTCCAATATTGATTCTTATATTGTTTGGGATTGTGGTAGGTTGAGAACCCGAATAATTGACAGAGAAAGAATTACAACACATTTTCATTCTGATTAAATTTTTTTTCTCTATGTTACTGGCTTCTGTTTCCTTCAATGCGCGTTTGGTCAATAACTTTGTTTCATTTCTCTTATCATCTTGAACAAAAATGGTGTCTTACTCTTGTCGCACGTGGGACATTCAATAATATTTTATCGGAAACTGCGATAATCTTCAGAAATCAACTATAGTGACGATGACAGTATACAAAATGAAAGACACAGGAATTTTCAATTGAAAACTACAGAATTTATCACGATGAGAGAATGATGAATTGATCTATGTTCCATAGTTTTTTGGGAATTGTTACCTACCACAATCTGAAAAAATAAGAATTGATATTGGAATCTATACAACTGTAGAAGGGCAAATTCTCAATCTACCCCGAAGAGTTGCTGCGTCTATTGAGTAACAGCTCTTTCTGGATAGAACAAGTCCAATTAGTCAGCAAATTCTCGTATAACTCAAATTTTGCCTATCAAAAAAATTAGAACTGGTATATGAAAATACTTATCTGTTAATGTATCGGAAACTAAATCCGCTTCCATTTTCAAAACTGATACGCAAATTCCTGTACAAATCCCAATATATCTTGTAGGCAATCTTGGTAATTGACATTTGTCAAATATTTTCAATTTGACATAAAGTTTTGTCCTTCAGGAGAGGTAACCATCCGCGATCCATATCAAGCGAACTCATAGATATACATTCTTCACTAGACAGCATGATGAAAGCAGATTCCTTTAATTTTCGTTTCCTGCCATTGCTCTCTTTCGTCATAATTTTAGTGTCATTCCATTCAACTGTGTGATCTCCATCGGCAGTAAGAATGTGTTCTGATAATTTAGAACCACCTATCTGTCTGTTCCTGATGTACATCTTGTGTTCATTCTTTTGCACTTCCAATGGTCGAGACGTTTCACCGATATATTTTTGACCGCACGAACAAGGAATTTGATAAATACAATTTTTTGTGTTCTCCATTGTGTTATTTGGTTTGGTATGTGTCAGTATTGCCCTTGAAGTATTTTTTGTTGTGAATGGTGTTCTAACATTATACGTGTTGCCGATCCAACTGTGATTTTTTTATTTTATATTTACCCTCTCATGAGTGTGCCATTAAGGGGGAAACGCAATCGTCTGATTATCTTGAGTAGTGAAGCGCTCTGGGGCGTTCTGTTTCAACTGTAGGGAAACCCAGAAAAAACCACAGTGTTCGTGTCCATAAAATCAACATTGCCCATCGCACCAAATTAGCCAGAGAATTTCTGTCATGACAACCAACAGTGGGGAGGTTGAATCTGGTGAAAATATTCAAAATTGGTACTTGACTAACTCAACCGAAACCATATTTTGAATTTTATAGAAAAACTCGTTTCTGAAAAATTATTGATATCGAAATTAAAATTCCAATTCATCGAGCCAATACTAATTGCAAAGTTAAGGTACGCGTCCATAGGTATGCATCGTACGTATCGTACGGATCGTATGAAACGTACCGATTTGTGGCAGTGCGTCCACTGTATCCGTAGCGATCGGATCGCCGATGCGACGGTCGGTATTCAAGTAACATTCGCATTTTCGTTGTGAGTGGACGATCGGAAACATTACACACTGTAATGTTTCCGCATAACTAACAACATGGAAAGTGATGAAGAACTTGTCATGATTGCTTTGTTATTAGATGAAGAAGATGAAAAAGAGAGGAGAGGAAATAAGAGAAGACATAGAATGTGGACATATTCAAAAAGAGATCATAATTCGGAGAATATCATACACTGTTCACTGATTTGCTCAACGACAACGTAAAATTCTTCCAGTATTTTCGTATGTCTCATGCATCTACTTATCGGCAATCCGCATGTTGTCATCCGCACCAGTCGGAAAAGTTGCCCCTTCGATCAATTTCATCGGCATTACCGACGGACCGATACGTGCGATCCGTCCGCTGCCGGTCAGTGGATGCATATGTATAACTTACTATACTAATAATTCTAAAATCCGTTTCATACGATCCGTACGATGCGTACTTATGGACGGGTACCTCAAAACTTCAATCAATACATTACTAAAATCGATAAGTTGTAAATTCAACTCTTTTTTGATTATTTTATTACCATGGTATGAGTTGAAGCAGTTCGATTCCATTAAATATCCAAACCTTGACACCAAGGTGTCTTCTTCACGTGTGTACTCGAACATGGAAAAACTACTGAAAGAATTTGAAAATATCTCAAAACCCCGTTGAAATGATTCAGATCATTCACTCAAACTTGCATTTGATTGATTAATTTCCAGTGAAGCAAGGAAAAAACACCATCAACCGTTCTTCCACCCAATCATCAGTGACCATTCCTTTCGAACGTACCTTCAGAGATCTTGACACCAACAGGCCTGGGGGCGGTGACAACCTAGCCCAATTCAACTTCTGTGGATGTGGTTGGCCCCAGCACATGCTGACCCCCATGGGAAATCCTGAAGGCATGCAGTGCCAGTTGTTTGTGATGATTTCCAATTACGCAGATGATAGAGTGAGTGTCGCTATTTGGACAAAACCAATAATATTTAGGGTTCGTTCAGGAAATATGGAGTAGAATCAGTGAGAATGATTGAAAACAAGTACACTGATAGAGTTCTGTGAAATTACTCGTTAATCAAGGAACATGTTGAACAAGGATGAATAAGTAGTATACACAAAGACAATAACGAAATCAGTTTGTACATAGGTACAACTCGCGCAAAAGTTTTATATCGACCCTTTCCGAAGCATTTTTTCAGTATTGGGGTGTCACAAGAAGCAAGACATACTCTGGATAAAGGATTCAATCGATATCAAAGTTGTGGAACGTAGTACTTCGTCTTGGTCAGAGTGGAGATGGATATTTTGGATTTGACTGAAATTTGAGCTGATATTATCATCAAGCACTATTCATAATTAACATTCACATAATAATTCGGAAAAAACACTTAAGCCGATAACAATTGCTTTGCTAACCTGGATCAGGAATGGTTGTTGAAGTAGTGCATCTCGTAGTTTCTGTAACTTATCCCAAAAATAATTGTATGGTTGAATATTTTTTGTCATTGGATTGAGACTTATACTTGTTTTTCCTTTGTTGTTTTTTGTTGTTGGTTGGGTGGGGGGTTGGTTTGGGGGTTCGTTTCATCTATTTTCAGATGAATGCTTCTACAGATATCAATAAATGAATTTTGAATCATAAACCAAGTGGGTATATCCCGCTCTAACGTACGAACACAAAGTGTAGAATATAACACGTCGTAACCAGATTTATTTTTCAAAACTTGGAGTTATCCACAAATATGAAAGTCGATTGAATGTTTATGTATGACCAGATTTCGTAATTCACATTTCAATTGAAAAATAAAAGTGATTTCTGATCTCACTGAATTCCAAAAACAAGGTATCTATTTTGTCGAATCACCTCACTCCTAGTACTTTTTTTTTTAAACCTCCAAGATGAAAGTTTATTGCGTGTCCTCATTCAACCAGATTTAAAAATTTCAATTTCAATAATTCCAATAACTATTTTTTGATAGAAACTGAAACTTCGTAATCTCGTTTCATAAAGACACATAGTTGACTTTGATCTTGGGTGTTGACCATAAATTCCACCAAAAAATTCACTAGTAGTGGCATGATTATGCAAATTTGACAGCTTGTTTTTACGACTTTTGTGCGGCGAGATAGCCTCCTTGAAAGCCGTGGTTTAACCAGCTCCTATGACCGATTAGCACCAATCTTCCTACGTATCGATATTACTTATAAATATCGTTACTGTTCAGTTTCAACATAACGATACCTCTTTTTCAGATCGAACAATCCACCGAGGGTAACTGCAATGACGCCGACAGTTTCTGTGGCATCAAAGACAAACTCTACCCCGACCGTCGTTCCATGGGATATCCCTTCGATCGTCAACCCCGTAATGGCGTAGATACCCTTCAACAATTCCTGACCCCCAACATGAGGGTGCAAGACGTTGTCATCAAGTTCACTAACAGGATTTTCAGACCAAGACAAGCCAACTGAAGAGGTTGAGTTGAAAGAGACAAAGAACAGTCTTGATGAAATGTATGTCTTTTGACTTTATTTCAATAAACAGTATATCATATTCGTTTTTTTTTTCGAAAATTTGGTACAAGTAATATGAAAAAGTGCCATTTTACTGAAGTATTAAACAGAATAATTTTTCACACAGCTGATGGAGAGCAATATCCTACAAAACATTTTGGTGTGGTTTTTAGATGACATCGGAACCTTTTCTCTGAAAGTAAAAACTTTTTGTAAAAATAATTTACTCTAACATCAAACTGATATCACTCGCATTTGACGCACGCTTCACTGACAAGGTTAGCATCTTCAACAAAAAAAAAATCGTCCCATTTTATGATGTTGAAGAGATTAACTATATATTTTAAGGTATAAACTCCGATGAGAGAATAAACTGTTACTCTCTTTTAATTTTTCGTACTGTATTGATTGGTTAATAGACAAAACTTTCACTTTCAATTCATATTTCACTTTCACTTCGAGGCAGTTGTCACAATGCTCTTCAATGGAAGTGTTCATACACGACACTTTTATTTTAACATTGGGTGTGTATTTACTACGCTTATCCCTACATTAAACACAGAATGAATCTGAATTGATCTCGAAAATAACTACTCCAGTAAAGGAAGTAAAAACTGGCTGGACTAATTCGAGACCAATTGCAGATAATTGGAGTAACTTGAATTCTGTTAAGAAAGGTGCCCAGTATCCGAGTGAACAACTTCCGTTACTGGGAAAAAGCGCCGGGGGTGGGGCGGGGGTGGAACTCATTGGGGGGGAAATTAGAAACAAAAATAATGAAACCAATCGATGAATTATCATTTTTCAACATGAAAACATTGATTGCAATTTTTCATAAACATGCACCCCTTTCGAGTAATAGCGCAAGGAAAAGTGTGATTTTTGAAAAAAAATTAAAATTTTTTAAAGTTTTTTTGAATTTACTGAAAATCTGTTAGTATCACAAAAAAAATTATATTTTACTTATTTGAAGTATTTTAGTTGACAAATAAAGTGGTTTTTGCTTTATTTTTGTACGATTAATATTAAAGGAAATATGACATGGCAAAAATGGTTGCTTAACGAAAAATGAAGAAACCGGATCGTTCTGGCCCAAATATCTCAAAAAATATAACTTCTACGAAAAAAGTGATTCCCATCATTTTGCAGGATGACAAAATCGGGAAAATTTTAAGACCAACCAGAACCGTTTAAAATGGGAAGAAAAGAAGTTATGGTCAAAATATTTTTTTTTCTAAAATTTTAATGCCAATTTTTTAGCGCCATATGGGCTAAGGTGCTTGGAAAAAAAATCCTTTGGTGAAAAGTCAGGACACTTCGTCCTCAATATGTCCAGCCATTTTTGGCCCTATCGGGCAATTATTGTTTATGTTTTGGCCTGCTAAAGTTGGCTGAAATCGTGTAATTTTTAAAACATTTTCAGTTTTTGACCAGCAGCATGAACATTTTTTATTTTAATCAGCCGAATTCTTCAGCATTTATTTCAGGATAGTTGTATTTCTTTTTTATGTTCATAACGGTAAATGCTCTTTTTTGTCGGGCAAAATAAAAAAAAATTGGCCCATCCAATTCAAATGCTTAGCTTGAAAATGGTTCCTGGTACATCTCGTTATCATTAGCCAAAAAAAAGTTATGGCCAAAACACCTTTTTTTTCCATCAATCACATAAAATTTTTATAGTTAATCCGTTGGGACCCTCTATTTATAAGTTTTATGAACATTTTTCGTGCAGTTCTGGATGTTTAGATGATAAGCCAATTAAATTCTGCTGTCAAATTTCAAATCCCGACTCTTAAAAAACAACCCTAAAAAATGGTAGTTTTTACGGTTTACAGGGTGTTTCAGAAATTTCTGACATTAAAATCTTAATCAGTGACCCAAAAAACCCCCCGGTACATATTCTCACGAAAATTCATTTAATATTGCCCGAGATATTAAGTATTTATTAATTTTGGGCCAAAAAAACAGTTTGGCCAAGTTTTACAGCGTTTTGGAGCTTTGCCCAGTAACCAAACTTGTTTACTCGGAGATAATTGACACCTTTTTTGACAAATTCCAAAAAATTTTAAGTTGATCTGAGTGGTCTCGAATTAGTCCTTCATTTTTCTAAAAAATTCACTTCCTTTACTGGAGTAAACTATTTATTTTTCATTTCATGAAATGATTTTGAGCTATCATAAATATTATAAAGGCCCCTGCAAAGTTCAACATCTATAAGAAAAAGCAATATTTTTCTCTAAAGACAAACCATTCACTTTTCCGCTCAGATTGTAATATACCATTGAATTGAATACACCATGCTTATGTGATTGGAAGTGACAGAAAATCGAAGTCATAGGTTCTCTACTTTCGAAAAAAAAATCCTGGTATAGTTACTCAAACAATTTCTTCTTCAAAATAATGACTCAGCTAATTTGATAGGTCAGGGACCCAAAACCATTAAACTGAGTAGTATAGGCATTCATTCATTAATAAATCATATTCCCCAATTCTACGGTTTGGAAATTCCGTTATTTACAACTGAAGCTTGAATCAACGGAATGAGTTGGCATAAATACGCCTATAAAAGTCAACCGATATTGACATGAATAATTTAGCATTCACCGAATTGTTTATATAGATATTTAGCAAGACCTTATAGAAATCCCAGTAATATCCAAACGATATTAGTCATTGAGCGTACTTAACAATGACAGCGACTCAACAAAGTGAATGTCAGAAAATCTCTCCCATCTTTCAATGAATGTTGGCAACAGATAGACGAAAACTATTTCATGTTCGACTGAAAACCTTTTTTTCGTTGAATGGAAAACTGAAAATAATTTCAAATGAACTATTTTCGATCATACCCATCCGTTGGAATCTCACATTCATCACCACCCAAAGAAGGAAAAATTATCGGCGACTCCATCAGATAATTTTTTGATTGGAAGTATAATTTTCACTATGAAATCAAAATCTCTTTTATGCCTTCGATCTAAAAGACGGCGAACAATTCAAACACTCCCATTGACTCTTTTCTTTTTCCGGTAAAAGAGTATCCCCCATTTCTAAAAAAAATCATTGAAATCGTCAATTTAGCGAGTTTCTTTCGTACCAACTAGCAATCTCTCTTTTTCGAAGGGAAACGTAGTAAATATAGAGCAAACGTACAATAATCGATAGATCTATATTATTAGGTTATGAAATATTAATAGAAAACTGCTACGGTAGAACAAAACTTCAAAAAACATCAACTCAGTTCAATAAATGTAACAAAGTTCATTGAAACAATAAGAAATAATTTTACCGAATACTGTATTGCCCTTCGATATTTTCCAAAATGTCAAAATCACTAGAATAGTCGCCCGATACATATTAACTTTAACAAGACTTGGTAGATAAACTTTTTCAAATAACTTGCCAGTTTATAGATGCCTTTTGAGACACTGTATAATAATCTTTAAAGACAAATAATTGATAATCACTGATTTTCCACTGCGGTTAATTAACAGACCACAGTCACGTACATCAACACTCAAAAATTCCAACGGTGCTATGATGGTACCAGAGACCACAACTTGATAACGTCTGGCGTCATACAGTAGTGGAACTGAGATAAACAAGCTCGAGGGATTCTTATGCATTGACACCAATCGCGGATTAAGTTAACGCATAACTCAAATTGAGGAAAAAATCACATCCACTAGCTGGAAACGCCACATCTGATACTCAATTATTGCTTTGATATATTAAATGAAACTCATTTAAGTGACCGAACTGAATTTCATCTGGTAAAAGTAATTTTCAGTTATTTGAGTTATGCATTATGCGTACATCAAATTCGCTTTCACTTGCATCAACACTGTCGTTGAAGGAATACTTGGAGGTTTAAGTGTTAACGGGGAATTCTCATCTCGACGAATATCAAGTTCCTCCATCCATAGAAGAGCTTTGAAACGACACATTTGAAACCTACAACTTCAATATCCTCGGGAGGAAAATAACCACTTTGTTTCCTTGTGCCGTTACCAAAATATTAATAAGTAATTACTAACTTAAACTGCAAAAGTCTCCATATTTTGAAACGTTTGAAAATTTGGTAACGGCACATTGTTAAAAATATTTCAATGCTGAGTAATGAGGAACAGAGGGACAGTTCTATTAACAGAAAACAAAATTATCATTTCTTTCACAAAAATATATATATCGCTCTCACCTAAATATGCTCATCTGAAGCTAATTCCAAAAAGTGGTCTCCTTTGTACCATTAAACTTTCCTATGATTTTTTTATCAATTAGCATTATCGTAATAACCAGCAACAAGGCACTTTTGGTACACTCGATATATATTCCAATACATTTGCTACATCATGAATGAAATATTATAAAGGCCCCTGCAAAATTCAAAATCTATAAGAAAAAACAATATTTTTCTATAAAGACAAACCATTCACTTTTCCGCTCAGATTGTAATTTACTATTGAATTGAATACAACCATGCTGATGATGATTGGAAGTGAGAGAAAATCGAAGTCATAGGTTCTCTACTTTCGAAAAAAAATCCTGGTATAGTTACTCAAACAATTTCTTCTTCAAAATAATGACTCAGCTAATTTGATAGGTCAGGAACCCAAAACCATTAAACTGAGTAGTATAGGCATTCATTCATTAATAAATCATATTCCCCAATTCTACGGTTTGGAAATTCCGTTATTTACAACCATAGATTAAAGAAAACAGGAGATGGAACATGAATATACAAATCAATGTGCGCTGAGCCTGCCAAATATTCAGAGTTGAAGCCTAGGAGTGGGGAGCGGTACAGAGTAGTATTCAGGAAAAATATCAGTTATTTACCCAAAGTCGTATTTGCATTGAAATGAAAATGGTTTTCCCAAATTTCATATACTTTGAATAGTTCATATAACCATAACCATGAGCATACACTTTCACAATGAATAGTTCATATACCCACGACCACGGGCGTGCAATTTCATAATGAATAGGATTTCATATAAGTCAAATAAAACTCACCTTAGGTTGCAAATTCATTTTCGAATCTACTGAAGATTCATTGGTACATTACGATTTTTCTAAGCATTGTATAATTATATGTTATAATCCTCTATTATGCTACTGCCAGCAAATTCAAAAATATAACGAATGAAGGTAAAGAATATACACAAAATTGGATTATATAGTTTATTTCATAATTCATGCTGAAGTGTAATTGACATACACGAGAATATTCTTGCAGATCTTTTGCCTCGACTGTCAAAGCCCGCCTCCATAATTATTCTCTTCTTTCAACATTGCTAGGAAAACTTAAATAGGTCATGTTATGATATGATTTCGTCTAGCAGAACAGTTATATCTAGATGCAAAAAAGAACAAACACAAAATTACCGTAAGTATTAAAATTTGTGTGGGATTTCGTGTTCATTCTTTTTCGGATGACTTTCAACTCCATTTTGAGAAATTTTGACATAACCACTTTCATCGTTATTTTTTTTATATTATCACAGGGAGTGAAAACCAAGAGCAAACTTGCAGAGGAGTAACCTCATTACGTTTTATCTGAATGTAATATAAAGTTATCGATTACTTTGTTCACTTTTGAATCAATTCAGATTTGCAAACTAATGGAACTCCTCGTTATTTATTTTATTTGTTCGCAATATTTGAGATGGCTTGTGGAAATCAAAACGCAATATTCGAACGATATGGAATTACCATCGCGATTTATCCCGTTGGTCTCATTCATCGGGGTATGGAAAACAAATTATCGTCAACTTCGACTGTGAAACAACTACGGCCCTGGTGTCCTGGCCACTCCCATCAAAACCATACCGCACTCATAACAGACTTACCGGAATAGATGAACAGATTCCATATTTTTTGATATATTTGATAACTTTATTTCCCAAGAGAAACTACAAAGTTTATGGAAGGGAAAAATGTTATAATTTGAACTGAAGTAGTATCTGCATCGCTCCACAACACACCGTGACATTTTTTGCTGAAAAAGTTTACGAAACACATGACATTGACACTTAATAACAAACTTTGACAAGCGTGCACATCCTTCAAATCGGTACGTTGGTGGGGATATACGATTCGATTGGCGGACCTTAGGAGTGGGAATATCAGGGGAAATTGGCAGAGTGCGCAGTTGACCATGTTCTATCTCCTCTTTTCTTCAATCTATGTTTACAACTGAAGCTTGAATCAACGGAATGAGTTGGCATAAATACGCCTATAAAAGTCAACCGATATTGACATGAATAATTTAGCATTCACCGAATTGTTTATATAGATATTTAGCAAGGCCTTATAGAAATCCCAGTAATATCCAAACGATATTAGTCATTGAGCGTACTTAACGATGACAGCATCTCAACAATGAATGTCAGAAAATCTCTCCCATCTTTCAATGAATGTTGACAACAGATAGACGAAAACTATTTCATGTTCGACTGAAAACCTTTTTTTCGTTGAATGGAAAACTAAAAATTAATTCAAATGAACTATTTTCGATCATACCCATCCGTTGGAATCTCACATTCATCACCACCTAAAGAAGAAAAAATTATCGGCAACTCTATCAGAAATTTCTTTGATTGGAAGTATAATTTTCACTATGAAATCAAAATCTCTTTTATGCTTTCGATCTAAAGGACGGCGAACAACTCAAACACTCCCATTGACTCTTTTCTTTTTCCGGTAAAAGAGTATTCCCCATTTCGAAAAAAAAAATAATTGAAATCATCAATTTAGCGAGTTTCTTTCGTACCAACTAGCAATCTCTCTTTTTCGAAGGGAAACGTAGTAAATATAAAGCAAACGTACAATAATCGATAGATCTATATTATTAGGTTATGAAATATAAATAGAAAACTGCTACGGTAAAACAAAACTTCAAAAAACATCAACTCAGTTCAATAAATGTAACAAAGTTTATTGAAACACAAAGAATTAATTTTACCAAATACCGTATTGCCCTTCGATAACTTTCCCAAATGTCAAAATTACCAGAATAGTCGCCTGATACACATTTCCTTCAACAAGACTTAATTGATAAACTTTTTCAAATAACTTGCCAGTTTATGGATGTCTTTTGAGACAGTGTATAATAATCTTTAAAGACAAATAATTGATAATCACTAATTTTCCATTGCGGTTAATTAACAGACCACAGTCACGTACATCAACACTCAAAAATTCCAATGGTGCTATGATGGTACCAGAGACCACAACTTGATAACGTCTGGCGTCATACAGTAGTGAAACTAAGATAAACAAGCTCGAGGGATTCTTATGCATTGACATCAATCGGGGATTGAGTTAACGCTTAACTGAAATTAAGGAGAATCACATCCACTAGCTGAAAACGCCACATCTGATACCTAATTATTGCTTTTTTATATTGAATGAAACTTATTCATCTGGTAAAAGTAATTTTCAGTTATTCGAGTTATTAGTGCATTATGCACTAATTTATGCATTATGCGTTCATTAAATCCACCTTCACTTGCATCAACATTGTCGTTAAAGGAATACTTGGAGGTTTAATTTTAACGTTAATGGGAAATTCTCGTCTTGACGAATATCAAGTTCCTCCATCCATAGAAGAACTTTGAAACGACGCATTTGAAACCTACAACTTCAATATCCCCGGGAGGAAAATTAGCACTTTGTTCCCTTGTGCCGTTACCAAAATATTAATGAGTAATTATCATCATAACCTGCAAAAGTCTTCATTATTTGGAACGTTTGACAATTTGGTAATGGCACATTGTGAAAAATATTTCAATGCTGAGTAATGAGGAACAGAGGGGAAGTTCTAATAACAGAGAACAAAATTATCATTTCTTTCACAAAATAGTTATTTATGATATAAGTGTTGAAAGTACATTTTTAAGGCACGTATGTGAAGGTTTGCAGAATGAGCGAAGCAGAATGTGCAATTCACATGAGTGCCTTAAAAGGTACTTTTAACACGTATATCATACACTATTTTTTCTACAAACGTTCAAATGAAGTATTTATACAGTTTGAATTAAATTTCAAAAACCTGTATTAATACATCCAAAGGAGATAATTTCAAATTGCATCGTATATTACGGACCTTAGCAACCATTGTTGATTTAATTGTTTACGAATGTTTTGATGCATCTGTCAGACGTTTGTTAGTTGTATTTAAAACGCAGTTAAGGTTGTAGATTTTTCTTAAAATGGAAGAAAGTAATGAAAATGATCCATTTGAAGACATAGAGGAGGCGGCCGATAGAGCAACCCTCGATTTGTTGCCGAGAAAATCCAGGGTTCAATACGATATAGCCTATAATGAGTTTCAGAAATGGTGTGAAGCGAAAGGCGTTTCTGGAAAATATACTGAAAATGTATTTCTGGCCTATTTTTAGGAGAAAGCAAAGGTATGGAAGGCATCATCTCTGTGGTCAAATTATTCGATGATCAAATCTATACTACGTATAAATAGCGACGTAGATATCAGCAAATATTTTAAGCTTATCGCGTATTTGAGGCGTCAATCAGAAGGTTACCGTCCATAGAAATAAAAAATCTTGACTAGAGTCCAAATTGACCAGTTTTTGAAGTCTGCATTAGACGATGGGTATCTTCTAATGAAAGTAGTTGTGATTGTGGGAATATTTGGTGCTTGCCGCAGGGAGGAGCTTTGTCAATTGACTGTTGACGATGTGGAAGATATGGGTACTTCATCAATTATTGAAATATCAGATACTAAAAGCAATGTTTCACGAAGTTTTACTATTATTGAAAAAATGTATTTGGATCTTTATCGAAAATATGTGGCTCTTCGACCATCAAATGTCGGACACAGGCGATTTTTCTTGAAATACGTGAAAGGTAAATGTACCAGAAATCCGGTTGGAATTAATTCGTTTGGAAAAATTCCTGCTGCTATAGCAAGATTTCTGGAACTTTCAAATCCGAAACTTTATACGGAAACTGTTTTCGCCGGTCTTCAGCGACCTTACTTGCCGATGCTGGCGCAAATTTGACGACAATTAAGCGTCATGGGGGTGGAGATCTTCTACCGTTGCTGAGGGGTACATTGAGGATTCTTTGGAAAATAAGAATTTGATTGCCCAAAAACTGCTGACGGTGCAGCGAACATTACCAACAACATCAATTCAACAACAAACATCCGAAGAAATTGTGGCCTCAACTTCGACTGGAAATTCAATTATTTCTACGCATCATTCTTCCTTAGCCATGGAAAATGGCAAAACAGCAGTGCAAGAAATTAATTTGTCAAACTGCACAAATTGTACTATTAATATTAATGTTAATAAATAAAATCTAGATATTTTGACGTTTGCTTTCAAAATATGACAATTCACTTTTGACAGCAGTGCCATAAACATTTTAAGGCACTCAGTGCCATAAAGTGATTTTAAGGCACTCAGTGCCTTAAAGTGACATTTTTAAGGCTTCTATGGAGTGCTAAAAATGGCACTTTTAACACGTTTGTAGAAAAATATATTTATCGCTCTCACTGCACATCTGAAGCTGATTTCAAAATGTGGTCTCTTTTGTGCCATTGAACTTTCCTATGATTTTTTTATCGATTAGCATTATCGTAATAACCAGCAACTATGCACTTTTGGTACACTCGATATATATTCCATTACATTTGCTGGAAATTCTACACTGGATTCAATAAAAAAAGCAGTATCAGCACCTCAAGCGTTATCGAATTCTCGAATAGCACCTGAGGAGGGGCCAGGATTTAATCGATTCCAGAAAGTGGAGGAACACTTCTTGCAATAATGTCTGAGATCTAAGAAGGCAATGGCCTGAGACCTAGAAGTTAATGAAAGATCCTAACTGAAAAAACTAAAATAAAACAGACACCTTCGAATATTATTCAAAGGTGTCGTGAAATATTTTTTAGGTTGCAAAAGAAGCCTTGATTGGGAAACTATTTTTAATAGGTGATCTACTCAAACACAGTTTTAATATGAGTAGAAATTAGCCATTTGTATAACAATGGAGCAAAGTGATACTTTTCCTCCCGAAGATGAATTTTACTGCCCACTGCTACACGTTGGACAGTAATCATTCAAGGAATGAGAAGGCACTTACTCCCATGTTATCCATATGACTTCTCCTCCTCCCTCGAAAGTCAAAAAATATTTTTGAAACTAAAAAATAACATTCAATAAAGAACTAAAACTGAGTGGCTACATTATAGCACGCTCCTGAAATTTCCAAAATTAGGAGAACCTACAAAACAAAGAGAAAAAATAAATAAAAAAAGGTCTTGACCCTGACTAGTACCAACACCTACATTTCCCATTGTACCCATAACGAACAATGTCTGATAATCAACACTTTGTGCCATGAACGCGTACAATTTTTTTTGCGGAATCATGAATATAGAGTCTTGCTGTAGCTTCATTATTATATTAGACCTTCAACTTTCATTTTTTCGATATATTCACTTCTTGAAAATATCTCACCTTTCTTTACTATTTTGCAAAATACATCCTGTTCTATAAATGAATGGGAAAATTTATACCTATATAAGTTCAGGTCATCAATGACGTATAAGTTATTTCCCTATGGAGAAAAAGTACTACTTTGCTCTCTAAAATGAGGCCAGGAAATGTATACTTTGGATAGAAGAAGGCGGAAATCTATTTTCGGTCTTCCCGTATGTTGACATGGCTGGGGCATCCGATGGATATCAATGAAATCGACATTGAATGGACATACCTGAGATGTTCATAACTGAATAAATCAAGGATATCTCTTCAATATGGAGATGAAAATGATGTCTGATGGATCCTCTATACCAATCGAATGGTGAACATCCCTCCATAGACATGAAAAAAGATGTGAGTCGGATATCTCACGTCGACTATACTGTGGATACCAACACTACATCCTGACCCAATTATTTTTTGTTCTTCCAAAATTAATGTTATCTGTCATGCCTTCATGTTGTTTTGGATGTAGTTTCAGACATCTTCTCTGCTACGCCATTACAATATTTCTCACAAGATCTTGTGGAGCAGTGGAAAAAGAGTTCATCTCATAATCTGGAGGTCAGCGATTTAATCCTGGCCCCTGCAAAACATATGTTTATACGTCCAGTTTATGTTCATCAATGGTCCACAAATGGATGTCCACTATATGTTCAGGGCAGTGGCTTATCGATATCCATCTATCTATCATTCGCCAATCAGATAAAGTCCAATGGATATCTTAGACGAATATCCATGTGATGTCCAATAAATATTCCTGACTTTGTTGAAATGAGGATATGGACAGACTCATCACTTGTACAAAACAATGAGTTCCATTGAGAGTTTTGAAAAACCTAGAGAGTCATATCAAAAGTCTTGTTGTTCTCTGTTCGTTTCAAATACATGAATATGAATGTCTTCAATGAAAATATATGTTGATGTTCTATGGGAGAAACAAATTTCCATAAAGAACAATTCAACAAACAATGATTTATTATGGAGGAAAATATAAATTTTATTCCCAGGGCATATTATAGCAGATTTTATTTAATTGTCACAGGTCGGAATAGGTGAGTTTGATGCAATATATCTTCTTTCCGAATCCTGGTTTCCGCTGTTTCAATTGGAAAAATTGAAAACTTTAATAGAGTATGGGAAAACTTAATACTGTTAGTTGTTTCTTTGTAATATAAACAACTGCTCCTGGATTATTCATTCCATAATTAACTCATTTTAGTACAGGTAATAGGGAGCGAACTACTCGTGTCCATAATGCATAATTAGGCAGGAGTTATTTTATTTCATAGATAGTTGCAGTTTGACGTACTTAACCTACAAACACAAAATACTTACAAAATGGCGAACGGAAGTGCCGCCATTTTGTGAAAAACCGTTTGGGCCTGTATCTCCGTAACCGTGCACTTTAGGCCCACAATTATGAGGACCTTTTTTTATAGATAATTAAATTTCCTATCTTTTCTATATAATAATTTTTTTCGTAGCACTCACCGTTCACGACTTATATTATTATTACTTTTTGTTTATTAACTTTTTTACCGATATCTCTTTGAATAATTGTTTAAACAATAAATTGTTTATCATAAAACTTTTAGATCGATAAATTTTTTACAACTTTTATCCAAAACTTTTTTCTCCAAAGTTAATATTTTTGAAGTTACAACGCGTTCAATGTTGTACTACCGAGTACAAGGTTATTAAGAACGAAGTATGCATAGCGTAATGATGCGATTCCGATACATAATAAAAAAATATATGAATTTTAGAATTTTTTTGATTCAATAAATAATTAATAATTCAAGTTCTTACCTGCAAGAAATACCCATTAAAAATTTTTCTTTGTATTTTCTTTTATACAATTAAATATTACTATAATTATTTTAAAACTACTGCCATAATTAAACACGCAAATATAAAAGTGGAATATTCATTGAAGAATATATGTGCAATTTATTTTCACAAATGTACACCAAAATGAAGCATATGTCTTATCTGACTCTTTGGCGTTTCGAGGGTGGTGAAGTTTCGATGTTGGTTACATTCTCCTCTTCCTCTTCGTTATCTTCGTCAGTGGCATATAGAGATTGTAACGCCTCTATTAATTTGTCGTTAGAATCATCACCAATATCTTCATCGATGTCGCACAATTCTGTGTTGTTGACGATTACTTTCAGCTGATTAGTGCACGTTTCCTCTGTGCAGTTCTCACAGATTACCGTACAGTTGTAAAGTTGTAGAAAATTTATCGATTCGAAAGTTTTATCATAAACAATTTATTGTTTAAACAATTATTTAAAGAGATATCGGAAAAAAAGGAATAAACAAAAAGTAATAGTAATATAAGTCGTGAACGGTAAGTGCTACGAAAAAAATTATTGCATAAAAAAGATAGAAAATTCAATTATCTATAAGAAAGGTCCTCATAATCGTGGGCCTAAAGTGCACGGTTACGGAGATACAGGCCCAAACGGTTTTTCACAAAATGGCGGCACTTCCGTTCGCCATTTTCGGTCCTCACAGGCTCTGCCACAGCCAGTCCTGCATTTGCATTTTCATATTTTTTTTATTATGTATCGGAATCGCATCATTACGCTATGCATACTTCGTTCTTAATAACCTTGTACTCGGTAGTACAACATTGAACGCGTTGTAACTTCAAAAATATTAACTTTAAAGAAAAAAGTTTCAAATAAAAGTTGTAGAAAATTTATCGATTCGAAAGTTTTATCATAAACAATTTATTGTTTAAACAATTATTTAAAGAGATATCGGAAAAAAAGGAATAAACAAAAAGTAATAATAATATAAGTCGTGAACGGTAAGTGCTACGAAAAAAATTATTGCATAAAAAAGATAGGAAATTCAATTGTCTATAAGAAAGGTCCTCATAATTGTGGGCCTGAAGTGCACGGTTACGGAGATACAGGCCCAAACGGTTTTTCACAAAATGGCGGCACTTCCGTTCGCCATTTTTTGTTTTTGTGTTTTGGTTAGTACGTAGCTGCACTTCCATGCAATAAAATACTCCTGCCTATTTGCCATCCTCATACCTGTTTTCGCGCAGACCTGGTATTTCAATTGAGTCATTCTCACTGCATTCTTCTGCGGTCTGGAATGCATGAAAATCCATGCGTCAACCCGATTTAAAACCGCGATATCAATGAACGCACTTTTAAATCCATTAGCCACAAACCCTACAAATCCTGACGCTCCCACACTTCCACGGAAAACATTGACATTGGCCTTGCGTAAGCGCAACCAAACATACGTTTGAATATCTCCCATAAAAAGAAGTGATTCTCGCCTTCAAGTGCATAACACACATCGCTCTCGATCGCGAAGTGAC